>JAJOOS010002109.1:0-43931 GCA_029582725.1 Solanum chiquidenum
AAAAATTTCTATTATTTAATAAAATTTCCTCTTAGATACATCTATATTCCCTCTCATATACATCTATATTCTCTTTCAGATATATGTCTATTCCTTTTCCGATACATCCCTATCATCTCGGATACATCTTATCTCCTATCAGATATATCTCTATCCTCTTGGATACATTTCTATCCCCTCTTGAATCCCTCCCATTAATTAATGTATCATTTATAATGTATCGGACAACCAAGAAATGTATCTGAGAGCTTGAAAAATCTGGAAATTTTATAATTGGAGAAACTTTTCGAATAAGAGATAATTAGCCCCCAAATGTATAGGATTTTATAAGTTATACTAAAAATAACTTAATTGTTAATTCTAATATAATTATCTCAAACTTTACAACGAAATAAGAGATTAAAGAATACTAAAAAAATTATCTTAAAATTATTTTTTCTTTATCCATCACACACCAATAGTGTTATACCAAAAATGTAGTTTAATGATAACGTTGTAAATTAAATTACTTGTTTAAAAAAAAGGCTTTTGATATATTTAATTGAGTTTAATGTATAGAAAATTTATAAACATTATTCTATTTAACCATTTAACACAAAATTTGAACTGAACAAAATGTGAAAGGCAACTTCATTTCAAACGTCGGAGTTAGTAATAAACTAATAATGTAGCCTCATGTATCGACAACGTCGTACGACTGAAACAAAAGGTCGTGTCACCTAGGTAAATTGGAAACCTAGCTGTCCCAATATTAAGCCATGCATTTCAAAACAAAAGTCAAAGATTAGGTAAGGTAATGTATAAGGTGAGGACATGAACAATTATGTGAGGGATGCCATCATTTATGAGAAAGGTAGACATCACCTTGAGTAACAATAGTAATTACTATAAATAGCCCACAAGATGCAACAACACAACCTAATACGTATAACAGGTCATGAAATTTATTCAACTTATTTAAATTTGGACTGATTATTGATCTGTTCATTTATTAGCTCTATTATTGATAGCCTTAATTTATTAAAAAAATTAGGTACTTAAAATTATACAGAATAAATAAATCAATTAAAGCATAGTAAGAATTGGACAGCCAGGTTTTGACTAACATTTTAGCATATTTTAGTCCAATTCATTTGAGCTCAAATAACTTTTAAACGGATCACTAACTCGCCTATTTATCAACTTAACCCATCTAGACTCGTCCAAATTCAATCTGACACACTCATTTATCGTACCTCTAAGTATGTAACACGAGCTTACTTGTCTTAGAAATCTCTTTTATTTCTCATTCGCCTATTTATCAACTTAACCCATCTAGACTCGTCCAAATTCAATCTGACACACTCATTTATCGTACCTCTAAGTATGTAACACGAACTTACTTGTCTTAGCAATCTCTTGTATTTCTCATTTAGAAATATGATATCTACTTTGAAATCTAATTAACTTGAATTTACGTCAAAAAAATCTCATTTTAAGAACAAATCACTCCCCTCAAAAGCAATTTCATTCAAAACCCCCAAATCTCAGTTTTTTAGAATAAAAATATTATCTTCCTACCACAACCTTTGGTGATTATGAGTTGCCTTCTTCATTAACTCTCCCAATTAATGAATTTAATTTCTATAGACTAACGTCCTATAATTTTCATAATACTAGCAACTTATAATAACAAGTACTCAAGACACAGAAACATGAAATAGGGTAAATAATCGGCCAAATTACAGTCAAATGTAAACTTTCTAGAATGTTGATGTCTATAAATTAAAATTAATTAAGCACTTCACAAAAATGACCAATTTAGGCATCATAGTAGTACCTCCATCAAGTTAGCACGCATACTATTAAACTACCTCATATATATGTTTCCAGGGTGAGCTCAAGAACTTCAATTGTTGTTGATGTGTACCAACATGAGAACCTTCAATTTCTCAGCTCTGTTTTCAACATGTCATCATATGGATCAATATAGGTTACTAGGTTTGGTCTTACAGTAACTTTAGTGATTCCATAAGAAATAAAAACATGCTGTTTTGCTATCAATAGCATCCCTGCCCCTGAATAATCTAGGCAACCAGATTGTGAGGACACAAAACAAGAAGAGTTAATATTTCATTTCAAGATCATAGCTCCTACATATGTCCTTTTACCACATCTTACAGTAGATATACGAAATCACAACAAGGCTCTACTTTGAACAATAAATTTGAAAGAAAAGAACAATGAGAACATATTACTATTTCGCGCTTGCCTTTCCTAGAAAATTTTCCAATCACCACCTAGACCTCTTATTTGATATTTTCCTTGACATTCCCAGAGCTCTGATGGACTGAGCAAACAAAAATTTAATGCCCAATACTTGTACCCCTGAATGACGAATGACGACTGCAAAGAACCTGCAGTCATTTTTAATTAGACTATAACCTCCTCCTTTGCCTCTTAACTCAATCCCTCAATGAGGGGAGAGATAAGATCCCTATATTGTCGCTCTTTCAACTTGGCAAATCAGAATTTGACAAGAAAAATAAGCCTGAATGATGAATAATGACTACAAAGAACCTGCAGTCATTTTAAACTAGACTATAACCTCCTCCTCCATCTCTCAACTCAACCCTCAATGGTGAAAAAGAGAAGATGTATTGGGGAACAAACATATCGCAACAAACAGCAGCAAATTCCTCACTGCCTTCTCCAGACATTTCGAAAAGTTCCACTGTGACGATTTGCCCAGTCAGAGTATACAGGTAGACCTGCGACTATATCTATCTCATCTAACAAGGTATCCTCTGTAAGAGTGCCCTCTATGTTGCGCTTCGCCTGTCCATAAGATGTTTCTTAAGTCAATAATAGTTGGAAAAGCTGTAAATGAAGGATTATATTGCTATATGACAAACCTCCTCGTAGACACTAATATAATCTGGGTTTGATTTGTCTGTTTGGATCTGCACAAAGATCCAAGCATCTTCATGAGAGTTCCAGGAACACTCTATTATTCTACCCGAGTACAACGATAAATCAGTTCCATCTGCAGGAGAAAGTACCAATCAGACCAAACTTAGGTGGCAGCCATATTATCTAAGCAACAAAATCTGCTAAGCATTTACTAATAGAATTCAAGGGATAAATCTTCATATTCTTACAGCCAGCTGGAACAAACGGGCCTTGAAATAAAGGACAGAAAAGAAGAGATCTTTTTACTACTGGAAACTCCTCGGAGATTGAGTTCAGGGAAAGGAGAAAAAGAGAAGATAATCAAACCTTTAAACATCACTCTGCAACCTTCAATTAGTTTCTTGTTTCCGTGTTCTTGCAGATAAAGCAAACTACTACCATCAACTCCCACCTGCCAATGCCACCTTGTTAATCAGATTACCCTAGTACTAAAGTTATCACAACCATTATGTGATGTTATCTCCTACTGTTAATGTGCAGACAGAGAAAGGCTCAAGCATATATACACTTACAATATACAACAGTTTGAGATCTAAATATGACAGAAAATATAACCACCTCAAATAGAAAATCAACAGTATTTGTTCCAGGATATTTCCATTTCAAACGACCATCATGATCCCGAGGCGCATAAGTTGCATTCCAGGCCTGTATTGTAAACTATCAGGAGCCAGAATCCAGATATGCAAAGTTGCAAGAAATTTGATTTACAAAATATTATATTAGCTTCGGAATGTACCGACCATAACAAAGCGAGTTGCTGGTCCCAACAACTTTACATAATAAACAAAAACACGCACACACAGACACCTAAAGAGGGTGCAACAAGCATGTAAGTAAAGGTAATTACAGCAAGGAGCATGTAATTGAGGGTAATTACACTTAATTTTGGTGGACAAAATTAGTTCTGTCAAATAAGACCTATGAGAGTGAATCACTTGAGTGCATTTGCAGAAGAAATCATTCCATCCTATTTTTCTTCAAATATCACTCTCTTACTATTTCTGTCCCTTTTTCTTTAGCTCCGCATCTTAACAGGTTCCTATTCCTTCTTTAGATCTTGATTCTCTTTCGGTTTCTCTATTCATTATTCCAATCAAAACCACAAACGGTTCTCTTTCTTTTTTTTGCTATCTTAGAATTTTCATGTAATCGAGATTCAGCTTCTTTGCATAAAAGTCAAATTCTGCATTCCAGCTTCTGTCCTTGAAAAATTGTTTTAAGTAGCATCCTATCTGAATTGACTTAACACACACACACAGCAGCTCTAATGAGCTAAATCTCTGTCAATGGAAGTTCTTGATCTCCAATATTATTACCGACTCCATTCAGTTCATTAAGTTGAATTATATTAGCTAAAGTAACAGAAAGCTGCTGCTAAACAGATCTTCCCAGGCCAAATGACGAGCTTGATCTATCAAATTCCAGCCTAATGTCCCTTTGTCTCTCACTGTCCTCATTCTTGGATGAATGAAATTGCAGAGCTCACTAGCACAATTCTAAATGTACTGATATCTAAATGAGATACAAAAGAAAGCTGGAATACTATGGACACTTCTGATAAGGTTGTGCCAATATTTCTTTAAGTTATATCTATATGATCTTGATATGACAAACTTGATCGTCAATATTAAACAGACACAAGTAGATCCCACAGAACCTGAAAGATAAGCCCATCAGCTGAATGTGGAAGACTTGGCATTGTATCTTTTATGAGCATAGAAGCTACAGATAGCAAATAGAAATCCTTCCTCCTCACCTGACATCCACAAAACAATCATCAATCCAGAAAGGATCATAAACTTACAGAAATTAGAGAGCCTTTCTTGAGATCATACATACTTCAAATGGTTCCAGGCCATAGTGGTGGTATGGATTTTCACACGTGGATAAAAAATCACGTTCAAAGTTTCGGGGACGGATCACCTCTTCTTCAATTAGCCTTAATCGATGATGGAAAGGTAGCTGCAAAAGTATTTGGATGCAGAAATCATAAAATAAGCAATTTTTCAGGAAAACCCAATCAAATTAAAATTATAATATATGCCAAAGTGCTGACTGTCGAAAGAAAATGGTAAGGAGCTTGCCACAGAAGGCAAATCTGTACATAACTGAAGGGAAAGATGAAAATACCCATGAAAGAATAGTCCACATATCTAATTTCATAAAACTACTCCAGTAAACCTGTATTCTAGAATGATTGACTGCAGAAGTCTGAGGATTGATGGTCCTCATGACATTCACAAAAAAGACAAATTTAACCTAAGAAGCAACTATTATTCTACACTCTTTTGGAAATGTTAATTGTGGCCACAGTACCATCCAAATATGCATCTCATCCTTGAATGAAAAGGTAAGCCAAATATAAATCACAAAAAGTTAATTCAAGTCATTTTGGCTGATAAATATGTAAGCCAAGACATACCTCTGTAACAGAGGATTCATTAAATGCCATCATATCATAGATGAGGTAAATAGTCTTCTTCACTTGTGTCTCAGGTTCAGTCTCAGTAATCAATTCACCATCAAGTAACGTGCAGCAATGAGTAATGTCAGCTCTACCCTACAGGAAACTCGTAAATCTTCTACAGCAGAAAAAGACTGAAATCGTAAAGCTGCAGAACCAGTATTCCTCATGATGGAGTACAAGAGGTCCTCTATGGACAAACTACCTCATAGATATGTTTGCGAGGAAATCGCAACTGGACCTTCCTGAAATAGAACTGTGGATCAATCAAATAACAATCCTCCTTGTCTATTAGCATCATGCATCGTGGCACCCCAGCACTCCAAGTGACATGGTAGAGTTGCTGGCTTAGAAGATGCAATTTGTCCCTACAATTTGAAGCAAAGCAACAAAGTTCCAGAAAATGAAATCAAGAGATGCGTGAATACTGTTTGACACAAATCCAAAATTATGCTTTCAGTATCCTGGAAATCTAATTATCTACTCCAGACATAAATGTACATTTTCTTAATAAGAAATAATGTTATCATGCTCAAAAGGCAAAAAAACTATAACACTAAGACACTTGCTATTTGCCACTTAAAATCTTAAATATATTATGAGAACAAAGAACCAAAAATGAAAAATAATTTTTAATGCCTCTCTACCCCACAAAGGTGGGATAAGGTTTGCGTACTTCTCAGCCTCCCTAGACCCCACTTGTGGCATTACACTAGGTTTGGTGTTTGTTGTAACAGTGCTCAAAATATCCCTTTCCCAGTGCAATTAGAAAAAAAACCTGACCTATGCTTCAACATTATATAAAGCATGCGCATTGTTTGTGATAGGCACATGCACCTGAAATTACTAGCCAATCCTCCCAACGCTTACAGACAGCTGTAGATCACTCTTCCAGTTAATGAAAAACTTTCCAGATCTTTTGCACTGCATGCAATTTTTGTACTTCAAGAGATGCTTTAAAATTCTTAATAATAAGATTCTATAAAAGGCTGCTCTTTGCATGAAGATGATATTCAATCAGAAAGGAAAAGGTCATAAAATCCTAAATTTTGTCATGTAACTTTTTGGAGTACAATGTTTGGCTATTTCAAGCTGCTGTAAAATATTGCCTAAATATTGTAGAACTCAGGTATAAGAGACAGGTTCCTTTCAGATTAGTCTCATGTAAAAAAAATATCCAAAAGAGAAGAATTTATAGTCAACCTGTCGAGAGAGACCGGGTGTGATCCTGGAATTTGGGTATTTCTCGTGGCCTAAGGATCATGCACCAAAAGAAATAATAATAAACATTAAATCAAGCGCAAATCAACCACCTAAAGAAAACAGGATAACACTTGGACAGTGCAAAGCAAGAACATGACTATCATTCAGGAAATGTCACTACAACAAAAATAGTTTTTAGCGGCAATAAATATACACATTAACAAAGAGTGATAAAACATTTACCGGCATTAGTTATTTGCCATCTAAGTTGCTCGGGCTCTTCACTTTTGGTGCCGCACCCGTATCGACACGACATGGGTGTGGGTGTGGGTGTGGGATCCGTGTCTAATTTGGTCAACGGATTTTGGGTACTTTAACCAAAATCGATGGGAAAGTTTGGACAATTTTAATGATTCCTATAATCAATACAAAAGCTAAGGTAAATCGAAGGAAATGGAATACCTTTTATAGAAATTTCTGTCATTCCTTTTCCTTTAATATCCTTCCCGGATTCTCCGCAAGTTTTCCAATAATATCTCATAATTTAGGTTTTATAATTCTATTTTTAGATTTTTTAATTATTTTTAAGTGAATCCCCGCGCACCCTTATCCATACATGGATCCATATCCCCGAATCTTAAAAATTAGATCATGAAGGATCCGACCTCTAGATCCGCACTTGTATTGGACACCCACACCCGAGTCTGAGCAACTTAGATTGTCATAGATCCAATGTCACTATAGGGACATTTACAAAGAGTGTTAATTGCCTCAAAAAAATATACATTTAGTGGCAACTAATCTATTGTCATTAATTAATTGTCGCTAATGATCATTTTCTATGTAGTGTGTACGCAATTTGTTTCATCTGAGACTTGGGGTAAATATGTGGAAGAAAGTTCAAATCAAAATTGATGCCACAGGTAAATTTTCCATGAGTACAAGTGAACAAGAGCTTTCCAATTCATAAAAGATATACTTAAATAAATTAAAATAGAGATGACGTGCCGTGAAAAATGAACTTTTGAATAGGAGAGAAATTCCAGGTGCTATGAGGCAGGGGTAAAGCTACGTGGAGCGAAGGGGGTTAACACTATATATGCAAGGTTAAATTCTGGTTTTATATGTATATCTATTAAACTGAACCCCCTCAACACTAAAGGAAAGGATAGCGCAGTGGTTAAGGGGGTGCATTATCTACTGAAAGGTCTGTGTTCGATTCTCGCAGTGTGCATTATTTTTCGCTACTTTTTTTGCTTTGAATAAGGCTGAGATGGGCTTAAGTTTTTTTGCTTTGAATAAAGCTGATATGGACTTAAGTTCTGGGCTCAGATTCCTATGAAGCTTTATTCTTCTTCTTTTTTTTTATTACTTTTCTTTTTATGCTATTTCTTTTTTCTCAATTTGTTTTTGTTTAAATTTACTAGCTACATTCTTTGTAATTTTATCTTTTATTCTTCTTATTTATATTGCTCATTTTGTTTCTACATAGCTCTCTTTCCATGTACTAAGTTGAAGAAAAGATGAATTATTATTAAATTTAAAATTGAGTTAGAAAAATTATTTATATAAAATAAAGTAAATTAAATTTAATCGAACAAAGAAATTTAAAAGTCGTGAATATCTTTTAACAAAATCTATTAAATTGAATTTGTTTTCTTTAATTTTATAGTATTTCTTTCCTATTCTTTTTTCAATTTAATTCTAAAGAGATGGAAACTAAATTAATCTTATTTGATTTATTGATCATTTTTCTTTTTACAAATGACTAACCTAGATTGAATTAAAAAATGATGACACCATTTATTTATCTTCTAAATATGCATTATAATTAGTAATTCAATCCTTACCCTTTTTAAAAAATCTTGGTGGTTTTTATAGTAACATATGATTGAACGGACAAAAATTCATTTTTTCTAAAAAAAAATTAAAAAAATAAAGTAGAACACTGCAAGACCAACAACATAAAAAGAGCACAAGAATTTTTTTTAAAAAAACTCAATGGAGCAAGGTAAAAGTAGAAAGAACCTAAACACGACATCGATAAGATAAGTTAAATTTAGTGGGTTAGATTAATATTTTCCTTTTCCGTCTCACTCTGTTTTTCATCATGTAATTTTTACATATTTACTACTTTATACTTTGAACCCCTTCACGGAGATCCTGGATACGCCACTGCTATGAGGGCATAGAGAATGATGTGCTAAAGATTAAGTTGAACTTCATCTTACTGCTTTATTTTGGTATAATCAGTTCTACTCTAATGACACTATTTCTATCATTGATGTCCTTGATTGTAATAGGAGCATTATAGAGTTCCAATAACTAGTACTGTTTTCGGATATAATACACCGTTACTATTCTCAAAAAATGAACTTTTTAATAACTGGAACCTGTACATGCAAATTAAGCACTAGATAGCAGAAGTTCCTCATCCTCTGAACCTCAGCGAATGGGATACATTCACCCCTAAAATCTGCATCTGACACAGCACCTGTTCTTGCAAGATTCCCCTGCAATAACGAGGTTCTGGCATTTTGAATAAAGATGGGGGATAAAAAGGGAAGAAAACAATAGGTACATAATACATAAATCCTGATTGTTGAGCAAATACTGTATACTGTTTAATAGGCAGACTATATTTTACTTAACCAGATCAAATTAAAAGTGTACTATCAGCTGAACAACGAGAAAACTAATTCAAGTCATACAATCATTGATACAAGGTGAATGATTAACAGATAAAGCATTTTTTTTCCTTCAAGGAAGTAACAAGAGTTTACTCAAAATGAAACCATGATTTTTTCAAAAAGCATCAGCTTTACAACAATTTATTACAAATTTTAGGTTACTACTAAATCCAACTAATTTGCTTAGGAATCCTATTAGTATCCCTTCTTCATCAATACCACCACCTACGAGTACTTCTCCTTCATCTCCTCCACCAATTTTCCAGCTCCACCTCTCTTGAGTTATCATCGTCACAAGTTCTTCACATCAGTTCCACATGATCCACGCACTGAATCAGATCCTGTGTCTGTAGTAGACTTGTCTTCTCCTATTCCTATAATTGCCCTAGGGAAAGGCTTTCGCTCCACTCTTAATCCTAATCCCAATTATGTTGGTTTGAGGTGTTATCGTCTATAATCATTATGTTTTTGTCTCATCTTTGTCTTCTATCAGTATCCCTAAGTTTACAGGTGAAACCCTCTCTCCTCCAGTATAAAGACAAAGTTTATGATTGAGGAGATATTTCACTCTAGTAGTACTTGGGAACTTATTCCTCAAACTTCATGTAAATCTACTATAAAGTTGGTCGCATGGTTACATTGGTCAACTTTAGGCGTGTCAAGTGGCCAAAGGTTATACTCAAATTTTGTGTGCTCATATAACATTGGCACATTCTCTCTTGGCTAAAATTTCATCGTTCTGGTTGTTTGTCATTTAGCCTCTTTATCAGTTGGACATCGAGATTGTTTTTTTCCATGGCAATACATGAAATATATATGAACCAACCACCTAGTTTGTTGCTCAAGGGGAGTTTAGTGGTCTTATAGGACAATTGTGATGGTCCCTATAGAGTTTAAACAATCTTCTTGAGTGTGGTTAGGTAAGTCTAGCATAGTTATTCAAGAGTTGGGTATGACTAGAAATAAGGTTGATCTTTTACTATCATATCGACATGTCACTCCAAATCGGTACATTTATTTGGTAGTTTATGTTTATAGATGTCCTTGTTTCCTATTCCAGCAGGGGTCATCAAGAGGTAGGATAGCATCAGGAGGAACTTCCTATGGCATGGTGATAAAGAGAGGAAAGGCAACCATTTGGTCAAGTGGAACTCAATCATCTATGCAAAAAAATGGGTGGCCTGGGTATCAAAAACCTGAAGATTCAAAGTAAAGCTCTTAAGGATGAAGTGGTTGTGGAAGTTCACCAAAGAAAACCACATACGGTGGGGAAGAGTGATTAAAGCCAAATATGAACAAGAGGATAGCTGGATGACAAAGGAGGTGACTCCATGTGGAGTCGGCCTATGGAGGTCTACTAGATCCCTCTGGAGTGAGTTGAAAACTCAATCAAGAATCAAAGTGGCAAATGGAAACAGAACCAGATTTTGAAAGGATAAGTGGAATGAGGTTGGTATCCTGGAACTGGATTTTCTAGATATCTTCAACCTAATCCTTCACTAACAAAAAACTATAGCTAACATGTGGATATCTGACGGGTGGAGCTTGAATTTTAGAAGACATTTCAATGATTAGAGGTTCAACGAGTGGCTGATTTCTTCAGCGAAGTTGATCAATTTCCTGGGGTTCAAGCTGGTGAAGATCTTTTGTGGTGCTAGGGTAACTCCAAAGGCAATTTTAAGGTCAATGCTGCCTACAAAATTATAAACCAGTCCAACCACCAGATAATAAACTGGTCATGGAAGGAAATTTGGAAGATAAAAGTTCTCCACTAGGTACCAATTTTTGTAGCAAAGGAGGCCATTTTAACCGTGGACAACTTGATGAGGAGAGGTATGACATTATGCTCAAGATGCTTCCCGTGTAAAAAACAGTTGAGACAGTCATCTATCTATTTCTACATTGTCCATACACAACTCATTTGTGGAGAATCATCCTAAACCTTAAGGAGTCGTTTGGTTTGAATACAAGTTATGTTAGATTAGTTATGATGGGATAAGTTATGCTGGGATAAGTTATGATGGATTAGTGATGTTCAGATTATTTCTTATTTATTGTTTGGTTTGTTGTATTCAAAATAATATGCATTGCATAAATTCTAAGAATAAGTTGTTTGCTGTGTTCACTCAGTCCCTTACAGGTCTAGGGATTAGTTACATTTGTAACAAGCTTGGTAATCAACTGGAATGGAACAACTTGAGGGGAAGTGTTGAGAATATTTATATCAATTAGGAAACTATTGTTTAGTCGTAATTATATAGTCTTGATTCTTTCCTAGTTTAGAATAGGTGTGTGTACTATTAAAACACCCACAATCTTGGGAGAATAATCAGGACATACATTCTTCATATTTTCCTTCCATGCCATATTTCTCACAGCCTTAAACAAGAAATTGGGAAGCATAGAGTTCATGTTCCTGCAAAACTTGGCAGATATGGAGTGAAAGACAAATAGTGATGCTTGTTTTGCTGTCAACAACTTCATGTAGTATTTGAAGACAAACTGCAATCTTTCATCAATTCAAAATAGTGCACTAAGTGCTCCACTGTTGAACCTATGAGAATTTTCAAATATCAATGCAGCAAGTGTTCACCAAATAATCTCAAAAGAACTACTTACAGAAGGAGCAACAACTTCATTATCTTGATCAGAGTCTCTCTTCCATTCGGGAGTTTGGGGACAAACAAGAAGCTCAGGCTTTGATTGAAAATAGAAGTCATATAACGCTTCAACATACTTCTGTCTATAAATTCCAGGAGGGCGTGCTTGGGCAAACGTTGCTATTGCCTGAAGATAAGACACAAATTTCCAAGATTATGTTGAAATTTTAAGAAGAGCAAGATTTCGTGTAAAATAAATAAGATTACTAACCTCACTAACACTAACTGACTGATTACGTACGAGAAAATGTACAATCATATAGCCTGTTCGGTTGTGACCATGAGTGCAGTGGACAACAGCATACTTACTTGCTTGAGATTCTTGAGATGTCAATTGCACAACCTGCAATCAATACAAGTTCTGAAGATGAAAATCTCGGAAAAGTAAAAAGTATTTATCACACTGCCATACACACCCTTTCCAGATATGCAGAGCATGACGAAAGATAGATGGCATGCATGTGACAGCAGAAAGGAAAATTACCTCAGAAATAAATCTATCTACGGACTCAGCATCAGGTACAGAGTCCTGCCCCGGGCATCGAATCTGGATAAACACATAGCATACAACTGTCCAATTAACCATGAGATCGAATAGGATAAATAGAACTGTTCTTTCTTACCTTAACATGTCTAATACCGTGACTGGTCCAATCCGATTCTGGGTAGTAACGGTCAGTGTTTGTCAAATCAACCACCAGTCCTATCTGCAATGTGTTAGTAACGACAGACATGGAAGACAGCTTAGCTGATAATCAAATATATGGGACAAACATTGAAAATCCAACTAGTAAGAAAATTAGCTGTGGGCAAGATTAAGAGATGATGACACAAAGAAAATCTCATATGAATGCACATTTCATTTTTTCTTCTAACCGAAAAATACCCACATACCAGTGGCACACAGTTCATAAAAACAGTGGATAATAGGTTGCCTCTACCCTTATCCACTTAAATACCATGTTTTTGCCAGTGGAAGGGTTTGAACTTGTGACAAGCTCTAACCCACACATCACGTGCTGCAAACGTAGATGTACATTCTTATGTAAGACTTCTATAAGTTGTCAATTCACACACAAACAGAATATTCTAGCTTCAGTGCTTCACTACCAGAACTAACAAATAAATAGGCAGGAGTCTCAGCAGCCACCATTTTTGAGCCATATCTATCTGAATGACAACAGTGAACACATATCTACTTGTCCTATAAACTCAGAGACGTAAGGTCCTCCAAAATCTTTTGGTTGTATTAAAATGCACAGGTCCCCATACGTGCAGGTAACTTCCTTTCAATTTCTTTCTTTTGAAAATACTTTCTTTCACTTTTCACTTATACAACAGCCAACTCCTTTTATGAACAAACTATTTTAAGAACTCACAAGACTTGACTCAAAAACTACTGGATACAGCGAAAGGTTTTTCTTTTATCTTTTGGATAATTCTGTTTAATGATTATTACTTAACTTTCAATAGATATGTCAAATGGTTACTGTTAATCCCTATAGGAGATAGTGAGTTGGCAAAAAACATATGAGCTCCCCTCCCCCGCCTGCCCCCAAAATATTAAAAATAAAAACGAAAAAGCTCATAGTAAACAGTTTGAATTTCTCAGAATTAACCAACTCAGAAACAAAAGGTGACTAATTACGCATGACTAAAACAAAAGGCAACAAAAGGGAAACATTAGAAGAGCGTAAGAAATAAGAGAGAGACGGAAGAGAGAACAATTTTGCAATGACTCTTCAGATGATAATTAAGGAGACAATTGGTGCAGAAAGATCTCGGTTATCCAATAAATCAGCACAGATAGTATCAAGACAATTATCACCAAGTTAACCTTATTTGTAAGCGTCAAGGGTGGGGAGGAAGAGATGAACCAAATAGTAAATGTGATAACCAGAAGAAAATCTTGTCACCACACCACTTACTTCTCTCCCTAAACATCTTTGCCTGTCGATTACTTCTTTTGGGGTGTAACTTTCTCCAGGAGGGATGTTCTTGTTGAATGACTCACTTAGAGGCACTTTTGATGGGATAATAAGACCTATATTATCACCATATGGAGGGCAATATAACCAACCTGTAAAAAACACTCTTATCAGGATAACGTTAAGGAAAGATTTATGTGAATGGAAAAGATGTTTCTCTTCTAAAGTAAAAACTAAGAAAATGCAACCATTCATGGAACAAAACAAGATGACAGCTTATGCACATCAAGACATCCAGCTTATCACACAGTAATAAGTTATTGGACATACATGCTGGTGAAACAATCAGATGACTGAAGATAAAATTGAAGAACCTAGTACACCCCTTCAGGTCTTAGAACCAAAACAGCTGGCATAAAAAGACATGGAAGGAAAAAGGGACGAGGTTATCAGATGGGAATTTAGTTTTTGCCCGCCAATAGTGGAACATCTTTTATTTACAACTAGAAAGAAAGTAAAACTATCTAATCGTAAATACTGGATGGTCATAAGCTATCATGTTGTTTACAACTGCAGGTAACCGTAAAACCTAGAAAGAAAGTAAAATAACCTACTACAATTGGTTAAATGATATTTTATTTAATAACCATGGTGTCGGGCTAGCTTATGCACCCCGACTAATTCCACAGCCCACGGGTACCTGCTACCTCTCACAATATAGGTACAAGGTAACTCCGTCCACCAAGGTTTGGACAAATGGAAGAAATCACCAGTTTTTTAATGTCCTCTAGGAGTTGACCCTGAAACCTCATAATTTTCAACCCACTTTATTAATCACTAGGGCACACCCTTTGGGTGATTAAGCTATACTGCAAAACTATAATATAAAAACTTTTTACATGTTAATGAAAAAAACTACATTATAAAACCTTTTGCGCTATCAATGTACACTTAAATCCACTCAAACTTTTGAAGCTACGTAATTACCTATCCGTAACAGGTTACTCAGAGAAGCAAATTTTAAGCTGGAGGAGTTAAGACACAAACTAAACGTGATCAGAAGTAAACTAATGAATAATGTCTTTAGTTCTCGAAGCAAAGAGCTTTTTTGGTAAATATTTCATTAATCACAAGGCCAAAATCGATCATATACAAGAAGTATACCAAAAAGTAAAGAACCTACAAAAATATATGGTCCCTAAAACACACCCAATCCTCTATACAACCCGGAAATATATGGATGCACCAAAAATAAATAAGGGATCGGAGATACTCCTTAACCGCCAAAACCTCAATTCTACCCCTTAAAAGCCCCTCTTGTTTCTCTCTCTCTCTCTCTAAGCGATCCACATCAATGCCATAGGAACAACATTCCATGCCCTGCACTTCCTTCTGCATCTTCCAGCTTCCCAGCAAAACATGTCTTTCACATATCTTGGCATTGTCCAAGACATACCAACCAGCTAAACATATTCCATAACAGCGTGGCCATGCTGCAATGTAGAAGAAAATGGTCTCGAAATTCACTCGTCTCCTTGCACAACTAACGTCGGTTAATACAAACAACTTTTCTTTTCCTAAGGTTCAAAGCCGCCAAGATCGCCCTCTAACAGTTAACCATGTGAAAAAGCACACCTTCCTCAGCACCTTAGAAATCCAAATGGACTTCACAAGAAAAACCTCATGCGCCTTCCCAATCCGGGAAATCTCTCTTAATCCTCAAATCCCAAAACATTTCTTCCCCTTGTGTCCTCCTTATATACTAGACTACCGCCTCCATGTCCCTCCCCCTTTGACATGAACCTTAGAAATGCTTGGAAACTCCTCTTTTAGCAACATGTGTCCACATCATTTATTTCCCCAAAAAGGCATAAACTAATTCTTCTCATGTCCCCTCACTGAAAGAAATGTTACAATAAGAACACACTCATCCCTCCATGATATTCCTCCACGCTTCAGACCCAAAAGCCGATGTGGATATCATTAGTTCTCCAACCCCCTTCCATCATCCCATATTTATTTGGACCTCGACCCTAAATCTCCACAACCATTTCAAAAACAAAACTTTGTTAAAAGCCCTCTCCATAAGGTTTGGAACTCCACCCCAAATCTCCACAATCATTTTCCCAACAAAACTTTGTTAAAAGCCCTCAGATTTTTTACTACCAACCCTTAGGAGTTGTCACGATCTCTCACCGTACCAAATGATACCTGCTTGCCTCATTCGCCGAATCCCAAAAAAAAAAAATACGATGAAGTTTGTTCAATTTTTCAGTAACAGTGGTGTAGGCATGGAACAAAGACATAAAATAAGTGAAGATGCTTGATAAAGTATTCTTTTTTTTTATGACCATGGTGTCCGGGACCGCTTTCGTGCACCTCGACTAATTCCACGGGATATCTACCAACTCCCACCAGCAACCGGTACAAGGTAACTCTGTCCACAAAGGCTAGGACAGAAGGGAAGAATCACCTAGTGTTTTTTATCTCCGTTGCATTTTGAACATGAGACCTCAATGTTCTCAACCTCTTCATTGACCACTAGGCCACACTCTAGGGTGCCTCGATAAAGTGTTCTTAATAAGCACTTCTTTTTCGCCTTTGGAAAAATACCTCTTTTGTCAACCTACAAGCCTTTCTCTCTAAAGTACCAAATTCCAACATTAATGTACTTATTCAAGGCCCCTAAGGGTAAACCCAAATAAGTAGTACAAGGAGCCGCTACCGCCAATGCAAAACCTAAGTGAGCAAATCAATGTTGTCCACCTCACCAACGGTAATTGGTCTCAAATTTTCCGAGATTAATTTAAGGCCCACATCGATTGAAACCAAATTAAACTTCGCGTAGAAATTCCATTTGATCCCATCTACATCACAAAAACTGGGGTGTCATCCGCAAACAAAATGTGAAAAATAGTTTAAGAACACACCACCTCTAACTGCAGCATTGAACCCCTTAACGTGCCCTCCCAAAACAACTATATCCATCATCCTACTCAAAGCCTTCATCACCAAAATAAAGAGCATAGGTGATATAGGATCCCTTTGCCTCAACCCCTCAAATTGCTAAAAATTCATGAGTTACCATTCACCCTCACTGAGTTAACGCACTAAGATACAAAAATTTGTCCACTTTCTCCATTTCTCCCCAAAGCTCATCTTCTACATAATGAAATCAAGGAACTACCTACTTACATGGTCATAAGCCTTTTCAAGATCTAGCTTAGGGTGTTCATCTGAATTGAGCATCTTTATGTATCAATGGAAGCTAAATAGAGCTTAAGTGCTTAACTCTGTTGCAATGGATGGATCACATAAAAAGACGATATCCAATCTCCATTATGTTTGTGGGGTATGGATGCTAAATTACTGAAGTGCCATAAAATGCACTTCCGAAACATGAAGTACTTGGAATACAAAACTTGAATTCCACAACCTAACTTTTGAAATACTTGGCAATCATCCAGAAAGTTATATTTTTTTAATTTCTTTCAAGTTAAAACATTTTGCTTTATTCATATCATCAATGAAACAGCAGTACATATGAGAAAGAGAGGGCATGGGAACCTTACCCTTCCTATAACTAATGAGAGTTTGACAACCCCAACTCTATATCATTCACAAAGACACTCTAGTTCCTAACAAAACCACATACTCAAGCAACTAAAGGGGGATCAAATCGAATCTTTGTTGCTTTCTTTTGTCGCACCCAAAATGACGCCATCTCCAACCTATCTAATTGCAATAGACCCCTTACTGACCTTGACACTCCTAAATATGTGGTGAAAATCAAATTTGCATCCAGCTGAGAAAGGCTAATTTGTCAGCCACCTTAATAGCTTCCCTATAACAATGTTGTACTATGACCCCTTTCTCCACCATTATCTCCTTAGTCTTGTCCACCAGGTCTAGCAACCTTCATGGTGTCTGAGATTCTTCATTTGTTGCCTTCACCAATAGTTCTCAGATAGCCTCTCAATGATTGTGTATGCCTTGCACAACACAATGTGGTAAACCAGCCAACACAACTCTCCCTTCAACCCAATTACTTGTACCAATTCCATGATGAACCTCCCATTGTAGTCCCTGATGACTCCACCTGCTCCACAATTCCCATCAATGCAGCTACCATCATTGTTAACTTTAACAAACAATGGTTGTGGCTTAGCCCACTTCACCAACCTGTACATTCTAGTTTCCATAGGAGAACCAATAAGACTCTTTAAGCTTTCCCATCTTGTATCCAAATTTAGTTTCCCAAATATATGCTTAGTCAACTGAGACAGAGTAAAGGAGATCAGTGTAAGTGATATGTTAAGTGAAGGGGTCTCAACTCCATACTTCTTTGCACATATCGACTCCACAGCTCCCATATGATTAGTGTAGGCGTGATCTTTGTAATAAAGGCCGAAATTGTATTAACAAGCCAGTAACTCCACCATTTTTCCATAAGTTGTATAAGGTGTGTATTCTGACAAGTGAACCAATCCCAAAAGGAGAACTAAAGGTGTGCCACACAGCATTGGTCATTTCTCCTGAACAAAATAAGTGTTTAGTTGTTTCCCTCACCTCTGAGTTGCTACATCAATAGCACCTTGTCCCTCATTAATACCACATATGAATAGTTTTTAATTAGTTGGAATCTTGTCATGTACTACCCTCCATGCCAAACATGCCATTTTTAAAAAAGGCACATCCTTGTGCCAAATGCAATTGTCAATGTTGGATGGATCATTCTTCTATTTGATCATGTGCCAAGAAGAGGATGTAGAAATATTGCCCATACTATTGGTTGTCCAAACTGGTTTGTCTGCTTTTACAGCATGAAAACACAACATTCATGCTATGTAGCCTATTCCATAGTGATCCTGGTCAATGCACACCAATAAGTGGCACATGCCATACTTCCGCCTGCCAAACCTCATTCAATTTAATGTGTCCAGGACTGATACCATGTGGTAGGTGACTGATCAGAGGCCCAAATGTGCTCTAATTGTCAAACCAAAATGAGATATATCCTTTACCACCCAACAAGTGTAAATGTTGCTCCACCTCATACCTAATCTTGCAAATGGCTCTCCAACTCTGGGACACATCACTAGTCAATTGTTTAGTCAGAGGATGAGGCCACCTGAAGTATTTGGACTTTAAAAAATCACCCCATAAGGATCTTTTTGTTTTGAGGTTCCACCGGATCATAGCAAGGGAAACCTTATAGACATCCCTTAGCCTTCTGAAATTTACTCCACCTTCTGAAATAACATATCTTGGTCCCAAGAGGCCCAATGATGTTTATCTTTCCTTTCAATAGATCCCCAAAAGAAATTATTCAAATTTTCTCCATTTATGCAAGAACCTGTTTTGGTGGATGTAGAGGCTAACAAGTGCACAGGCATTGCCAACAAAATATGCCTGATCAAGATTGCCCTACCACCGAGATACATGAGCCTAGATTGCCACCCCCTAACTTCCCCAATAATATTGCTAATTAGGACACTAAAGTAAGATACTTGTTGCCTACCAACATATAGAGGGAAATCTAGATACAATTAAGGCAACTCATTATGTTGCATACCAGTTAGCCAAGCATTTCTCTCCACTCTACTTGGTGAGATCAATGAAGGCACCACAAAGCAACTTTTAGCCTTGTTTATCATCTGATTAGAGGTGGACTCATATAGCTCCAAGGTATTCGTGATTAGCTTTATTGTTCCAAATTTACCACTAGCAAACAAAATCATATCATTTGCGAAGGAGAGGTGGTTGATTAAAGGTCCTTTCATATGCATTAAAAAGGAAGCAAAGCCTTTCTTAGTCAGCAATTTATTCAGCATAGTTAAGAGCAACTCAGCACTTATCACAAAAAGGGAAGGAGGACCTGTATCACCTATCTTAGTCCATTAGTAGACAAAAGAAGCCATGTCTCTGATCATTTACAGTGATAGAATACCAGTTGCATGAGATGTGTCTCAACACCATTTGTACCCATGCTTCTTAAAAACCCAATCTCCTCATTACTTGGCTGAAAGCTTTTGTACCATTTGTACCCATGCTTCTGAAAAACCCAATCTTCTCATTATTTGGCTCAAAAAGGGCCAAGTCACACTGTCATAGACCTTGGCCATGTCAAACTTCATCACTGAATTCCCACCTTTTTGCTCCTTATCAAAGTCGTTGATAATCTCTTGGGCAAACAAAATGTTTTCAAAATGTGTCTAAAAAATCCAGACCGATTCACAGAAATGATCTTAGGCAAGACCAGAGCTAATGTACTATAAAGGATCTTGGAGAAAATCTTACTAGAAACATTACATAAGCTAATAGGCCGCAAGTCAGATAACTGTTGAGGGAACTCAACCTTTGGCAACGTACAAGACATGTATGTAAGAAGAACCTAGGAATGTTGGCACCCGAGAAGAAAGCAGTCACAGCATTATGTACATTAGCAGCAATTATTGGCCAACACTTCTGATAGAATAAAGCATTTAACCCATCTGGTCCTGCTGCACTTGTTGGGTCAATATCAATCTCACTAGCTTTTGTTTCCTCCTTAGTTGGTTTTGCCATGATAGCATTATCTTCATCAGATTCTCTAGCTTGTATATACTCGATGCAAGTTAGGTTTCCAGATTTTGAGTCAATTTTAAAAGTTTTCTAGAAGTAGTCAATTGCAGCCTTTGCAACTTCCTCTCCCCCTTCTCTCCATTGCCCCTCCTCATCCTGAATCTTTGGCATACAGAGTTTTCTTCTTTTTCCTTTAATTCATATGAGCATCTCTCAACCACTGAGCCTTAGCCTTACTAATGCATCCTGTATATTGAGGAACTGTCCGTATTTTGTCTTTGCCTTACTGAGTTCAGCCCTCTGACTACACGATTTAGAGAGAATCAAGACTTCCTTTAGGTTGGCAATCAACTAGAAAGTTACATTGGGGAAGGATTAAGTTATATACCCTAACAATATAAAGACTAGTTGTGAGCTGCTATCTAATTTTTTCTAGTCATATATACTATCTCTAGTTCCTATCAAGCAACCTGATTGCAATACTAAACCTGCAATTGGCCGACAGACTGATGGTTCACACTTCACAGTGAGTAAAATTGACAAAACTAATCGAAGGCAAATGTGAACTAGTACTGTGAACTGAATTTAAGAGCAAGGAAGTAAACCTTTAGGTAGGCTATAACGGTCGAAAAACTTGCGAGGTCCGTTGCGAGATCGCCAATAATCCCTAGAAGTGTGCATTGAATCTTCGCCAAGTTGCTTCCTTTTCTTCAATTCTTGTCCTTCTACTTCCATCTGATGAATGAAACACCTATCACGGAGACGGAGTACGTAGAAATCTCCGGCTAACCGTCGCCGTCAAGGACGGAAAATGCAGACCTTGCTTGGTTTATTGCAAGTTTGCAACACGAGGGAAAGGAGAAGCGTTGAATTTAACTTTTGGAGTAATTGTTACCTCTTGGATTGGTTTACCTTTTTTCCTTTTCTTTTCTTTTTTTTTCAAATTCTTATCCTAGTTTCGTGTTCCGCCCTCTAAGATATTTTGTACTTCAATTTTAAAAAAAATTAATACTACCTACTACTCCACCTATAGTACTGGTCATTAAAATCAACCAAAAAAAAACTGGGGCGGAAGAATAAATATATCTTTATTTTTAATTAGACGTCTCGAATTTAAGTCTTTTTAGGTAAATAGTTATTTTTATTTGGGTGCGGGATTAGAATCCAAAAGGGGGGAAATAGTCACTAAAATCATTTAATTTTTATTTTAGCTTTCAAAAATTAATCTATTTTATCTAATTAATATTCATCTTGTTTTAGTCAAAATACAACTTTTGATACATATTTAATAATGCAATAACTATAAGATTTTTAGAATAAAATTTAAAATTGATACTTAAATTTAATTAAGACTAAATTAACTCTAAAGTAGACCATATCCCTGACCCAACCTCCTGAAATGGCAGAGTCAACAATGTTTTGTAAAATCATAAATTTATATATGTTAAGAGTAACACTTCAATTTGAAATATATTATTTCTAACATTTGAATTTATATATTAATTGTTTTCTAGTTAATTATACGGCAAATCGATTTTTGATATTTGTAACAGTAAATTACTTTGTTCCTGGATTATGATGGAGAAAATTTTTGATTTCAAGAAATAACAATTTGTCTAGTCAAAAAGGAAGGAACTTTCATTATTAAAATAGTACTTATTTCACTTTTAAGAAAAGTTTAAGGGGCTATAGAACTCCGTGTCTAACTAAAAAAATCAATCTTAATTTAGGGAGTAATTATGCATTTTGCAATTTTATTGGTTTTCTGTCAATAACGATAATTTATATATATAATTAGTTCAAAGACGTGTTATTTCCATTGGTAGAAGCTAAGGTACATTGATAATTGTTTGGAGCACATACCAACCTGGGAGAATACTGCTACAATTGTTCCTTTTTCTAACATAACTTATTCCTAAAGTGTATGTTTCCATTGCCTAATGTGCAATTATTGGAGGAACTAGCAAAAGAATTGGTGCTCCAAAATCTGCATTCTTTAATCATTGTATTTGTCACTCTATATTGTATCCTAAACATGTGTGATGGTAGTAAAGCCTTCGGCCTTTGCATTAAGGATCTACACTCAACAGTTAGGTTATTATAGGGCCTATGGCATATGGATGATATTAGACGAATTAGTATTATTTCTAGGAGACTGTGTTTATAGTATTATATTGTACGTAAAGAGCAATGCTCGACATTGGTATGAAGTTTATTCTCAGTAAAGTCCAATATCATGTGCAAAGTGTGGTTTATGAAGAATCGTCCAAGGCATCTAGTCCTGGATATGTTTTTTTCACAAAGCCAGCCTAGGAGCCTAAGGGACGAGGTTCTCACTTAGCGTGGATGTAGGTTCTGTCCATTATGAGTGATCATTAGTTATGTTGTCAATAGAGATTGCTTCTCGATCTTCTGTTATTGAAAAAAATTGTCATTCATTGGGAGCCAGATTATCATGATGTCTCACGATATTCAAGTAATGTAAGATTTTTCATTTCCTAAAATCCACTCAAAAGTTCAATCCAATTGTTGGTATTAATGGAGGTTATATCTATGGTTTGGACAAATGTGTTTTTTTACTTACCATTATATTTTAGAAGGTGTTGGTGTTGGAACAACATAAGAAGATACAGTTGGTATCTTCCTTTGGAGAGTCACAATAATGACATATAGGACCGATCTTTTGAAGAAAGTAGCTTGTGGAGAGCTTGCATGCCATGGTGAAGAAACTAGAGGAAGTTTTAAATCGTGTGAGGCATTTAGGCACACCATATTCAATTAAGGTTTTGAATAGTTACCTTTGATATAGTTGTAAGCACTAGTAGCAAGGAAGAAACCATTCCTTGTAAGACCCCCAATAAGGGTGTCAACTTCTTTTGTATTACATGAGGGGAAAATAATTTTTGATTATGGCCTTTAAGTTCATCAGTGAAGAAGGAACAGAGTTTGTCAATGTTCCATTCTCTATTTTAATAGAAATCACTAATCTTAAGATTATCTTCCTCTCACGTGAGAGAACAATGAATGTTGTTAGGGGCTTTACCACATCGATTGTTGGGTTGTTGGGATTATTACAAATCCTCTAAGTGAGGCTAACATGAAGAAATCTCACTTTTTTCTGATTCTCAAGCCACTCTATTTTTCTACTAGCCAGGGCGTTCCGGTTAACCAGATGCATGTTCCTCGTTTCAGTTGTGGTTCCCAAAATAAAGTCTCTTTAAATTTTATCAATGGTTTTAGTGTTTTAGTGGGGAGTTTGATGTATTGTATAACATATTAAGGGACGCTACCAAAAATTGCTTTCGCCAAGACTATTATCATGAACGTAGTTTTTCAACAACCAACCTATTATTCATGTTATCAATTAGTATTTCTTTCATTCTTACCTCACGGTAATTGTGTGCTATCAGCCATTGTAAAACACTTAGATTTAGAGGATAGTCCCCTTTTTTCGCGCAAAAATGATCATTATAAATTGATAATCATTGTAGGTTTAATGAAAGATAGTAAAGCTCATTGTATTCACTAAAAGCATTACATGATTCAATATTAAGCATGTTTGAGCACAATACAACATTCTCAGGATGCTGGTTCTTAGAGAAGGCGGCTTTAGATTGGCTATGCTTCATTTTCTGCCTTGTGTAGGCATTGAACTTGTTTAGGTTGTTAATAGTGGTAGCTATTGCAATTTCTAAGATTAACTTTAGAGAACAAAGTAAGGTCATCAACAAATAAAAGGTGGGAGATTTACCTTGATTGATGTTGAATTTTCGATTTTAACCTTAAGGTAAATATTTCTGAAAATCGCTCCATACATATAATGAAGAGATAAGAGGATATGTGGTTACCCTATCTAGTCAGCTTTCTCTCCATTGATCAAAATTGAGATAGAGCTAGTATTGATGCAAGACATGATCAAGTTAGACAAATTGATGGGAAAGTTGAAGTAGTGGTAAGTCTCTTCCAGTACACTTTCAAAATTATGTTGGGGGGGAGGGGTTTCTTTCATTTTTTGGAGTGGAAAATGTATTGTTGGATAATGATAGCATTATCTGAAGCTCTTCCGATGGATAAAAACGAGCTTGGCTAAGGTTAATAGTCATGGGCAGATAGGCTCACTTCTATTTACAATTATATTGATTATAATTAGTGTTACACAACTCAATGTGTCTGTAATTCTTTTGGGAACAAGGGTTGCATTTTCATATATTTCACAAGAAAATGATTGATTGTTAAAATTAGTTGAGAAATAATATTTGGAACTAAAATTAAGTTTATTTGCAAAATTAATTGCCCGAAACTTGAAGAAACGAATGTAACATGTCATTAATGAAACTTGAACTTGAACCTGAGAGAAATCAAATCATAATATTGGTAAGTGACTATAAGAATTTATGTGGATCTCTTAGATATTGAATATAAGATCATAAATTCCCTTAGTATTGAAAGTTCATTAAAGAAAATCAGTTGAGTGTCATTGTATTAAGCTTATTCAAGCTTAAATTTACTTTGATTTGAAAGATTTTGAGTTTCTAATTCTTGATTGTGAAAATGGGATGTAATTGCTATCTATGATTTGTGGTATATCGATTGATGTAGTGATGACAATGATTTGAAGATGGTGAGTAGTGGTGATATTTGGTGAATGTCATGGATACTATACTAAGCCATGAAGAAGAAAACAAATTAGAAGTGAGATGGAAACAAATAATGAAAATAAAAATCAAAATACATCCATGAAAAAATATTTAAAAGAAAATTTAAATATCTTTGGTCTTTACAGCTGTCTCAAAGAGAGTGATATACACTCGCTTTGCAACTTAAGCACTTATGGTGGTAATAATTTCAGTTTTAAACATTTTAGAGTGGGGTGGGATGAGGTGGGGAAGGGGGGGTGGGGTGATAGGACCTCCGTGAAATTAAAGTGTGTAGTTGAAAATTTCAATATAAGTTAGGAGGACACTTGACTATTTTCTTCAACTTTTTATACTCGACTTAGTGCAATCAGAGATTGTCTTTGTACTTTCTTATCGATGACTTCTAATGTTAGAGTAAGAATGTGATTTTTTGAGATTCATTACAAGTAGCACATGCAATATCAGGGATTGACATATAAATATTAGTGTAGATAAACTGCGCTTCAGAAAAATATAGTATAAAGTTGATCATTTGAGAAATCAAATCGTAGATCTTAATAGAAAGTTTTGAATCCATAAGAACCTAAACTTAATGTTGTCAACATCACTAATGTATTAGATTACTATTTGCGGTATCTACTTATCAAAGTTGCTACACATACATCCTTAGACAAAAATGGGACAAACATCAACGAGTAAACTATATCTCCAAAAGAAGAGTATAACATCTTAAATGAATCCTACATAGGCAAAACATTGGAGACTTGTTATGTATCAGAAAGAGTAAATTTTACTATATTGATGCATTTTAAAATTGTGCAATAGGCCAAAATAGATAGTATTACTAGGAAACTATGTTCTTATGTTTAGCATAAAATAAAAGAGAAGATTTAGAATAAAGATGTTTAATTTTACCTGAACCTCCACTATATGAACTAACTAAAAAACATATTTTGAAGCATGAAAGGCAATCGAGAGCATCAAGGCTTCAGAAGAAATTGCTTTATTCATTTAGTGTAGCGTGCAAACTGCATTTTTTGCAGCTGATAATCTGTGGATTAAAAGAAGAATACTGGTGAATCGAAATTTTGTTTTCAGTGAAAACAATCTCAAGTAGATTGAGTTTGGAGGAAAAACGGGTAGCTTGAGATATGCCATTGCTACGTCTTTTGAACAATATACGAAGAAATGAATTATTATAACGACAAAATGAGTCATTATATATGTTTTCTTTGAATTTTAGAGTGCTAAAGTTAAAATGACTATGAAGTTAAACGAGTTGTTCCACTAGCACATGTCAAATTTTTGGGGTCGATGATTCAAATAAATTAGAGTTTTTATTGTGTGTATTAAGAAGATATTAGTAGACTTAGGGCCCGTTTGGCCATGCGATATGCAATCATGATATGGTATCATGAGATGAAATTAAAGTTTTGTTTGGACATGCGATATGAAATTTTTGTGTTGTATATTTTCTCATAAACATAAAAATCCCATAAGTTGTAAAACAATTTCAATCTTATCAAATAAATAAAAATTTATAAAATCGCATAATAAATTATTACAAAGTTATTTGTTCTCCACTTAAGTAATTGTTTCATCTAACTTTAATTTAATTAAAAAAAATGAACATAAATTGTAGTGTACTAGTCTTTAATATAATCTTCACACATAGTACGGACAATTTTCTCACGTTGAACTTGCATTTCTCGATCATGTGACCAAGAAGACGAACCAACATTATTACTTTGAGCCATTTGTTGGTCAATATCATCCACAACTATATTTTCATGCTCATAGACCATGAATATTTCATCAGTACTTTGGTATTCTCGCAAATAATTATGTAACACTGCACAAGTTATGGCAATTTTCACTTGTGTATCAATATCATAATGGTTCATGCCTTGTTTCAGTATTCTAAATCTATTTTTTCAAGCTACAAAAGTCCGTTCAATCACATTGCGCAGAGATGAATGCTTATAATTAAACAGTTATTTGGCATTTTGAGGCTCTCTTTTACCTCCTCGGTAATCTTGCAAATGATAGCGTAGTCCTTTGTATGGAGCTAAAAATCCTTTTGTGTTTCGGAAACCAGCATCAACAACATAATATTTATCTACCAACAAACATTTTATAAAGAATTAATAAAAGCATATGTGATGTAAATGAGACAACTTTGTGTAAATAAATAATAATTTATTCTAAGGATGTAATTTAAGGTTACCTGCATGTGACGGTAATGGAAATTGTGACGTTGGTTCAACAAGTGCATTCTCAAGTACTTTACTATCATGTGCAGTACCTTCCCAACCAGCAACAACAAATGTAAATCGCATATCAAAATCACAAGCACATAAGACTATATGTTGGTGAGAATAATAAATTTTATGTCGGTGAGAATAATAAATTTTTAAAAGTAATGATGTCATTATAAATTTTATTTACATATGAAATAAATGGTTAGTAGATATAAATGTGGGGTTGTTTTAACAAAATATAAACTTGTGGATCAATTTTTGTATTAAAATATCTCAAATCATGACATGGAATTCCTATATAATTCCATATCATGATTTTTGGAGAATATGGAATCACATCTCATGATTCCATATCATGAGATGAAATCAGTGTAAAATCGCATGTCCAAACGCTGATTCCATCTCACGATACCATATCATGATATGGTAACGCATGGTCAAACGCCTCCTTAGTTTGTGTATCAATGCACACAAATTAGAGTCTTAATGACACTATGACCCTTTTCTAGTCCACACTCCAGGTGGGTAATCTTGAATATTTTTAATCTGATTGTTCAATAGATCAAATGTAAAAAAATATCTATTTTTTTATCACAATAATTTTAACTTTTGACCTTGAAGGTTTGTCACGTGACAAACCAGTGAAACAAATTTACATCCAAGGTCAAAAGTGGATGTAAATCTTGGATGTAAATTTTTTATTCAAAGTTTATGAGAGGTTGATGAAAGAGAGTGACTTGAATATGATAAAAGAGTTAACTATGGGATACAAAATGTGATCAGATACTCAATTGCTTAATCTAGGTTAATTTTTTAAAGAATAATATATTTTAATATATTCAAATTAAGCTATGAATTCAGGGGCGGATCTATTAAGGCTCGGGGGTGCCACACCACCCACAAGCTTCGATCGAAACGTGATTTATGTATAGGTGTATATATGTACTATGAGTATAAATAAACAAATGGCACCCATAGAACCAAAAGGTGTTGTGGTGCCACTGGTAAAGGGTGAGACTCCCCACCTTCCAGACTCGGGATCGAGTCTGGAAACAACTTTTTTTTAAAAAAAAAGAAACAACCTCGCAGCCTCGAATAGATGAGGAATTCAGCTTCAACAATGCATATTTTGAAGATTATATTTCCTTTTTTATTTTTATTCTAGTTGGCTTAATTTTAATTAGTAATTATTGTTGACTAATTTAATTAATTAATCTTTAATTTTTTATAATTTGTTATTAGTTATTTATTTGATGGAGAAGTGTTAAAAATAACTTTAAACTATGTCACATTGAATAAAGATATTCTCTATTAATAGTTTGATTAAAACATGTCCTTACTATTAATAATTTGTTCTAAAAATGTCTCTATTATTAATAGTTTGACCCTTAAAATATCTATGTTGTTACTTTATTGTGTCAAAAATACACTTTTTCTAATGCACATAATATTTTTTTTATTTTTCTAATAAAATTATTATTTTTAAAGAATCCCTTTCTTGTTTCTTTTCTTTTAAAATCCTTTTAGCTAATATTTTTTGGAAATAGTAATATTTTTCTTAATTTTGTTTTGTAATTTAAATAGAATAATGTCATGTAGTTTTAAATAATATCATAGTAACTTTATCTTTAATTTTATTTAGATATGATAAAATCCTTTTTTCCTAATAAAATAAAAAAAAATTATTTCTTAATCTTTTTAAAATTGATCAAGTCAATATTTTTCTTGTAGCTATCACAACTGTGGAAATATCATTTTCTTCCCTAAAGTAGATAAAAAATGAAATATGAAATAAGAGGTGATTAATATTCAAATGATTTGTTTAGTTTGTTACATATTAAGTGATATATTTATAAATATAAATAATGATACTCTAATTGACCGTTTTCAAAATATGTAAACTCGTCGAGAACTATTATTATAAATGAATAATATATATTTATAATATTAGTAAAATTATTTTTAAAAAATTTATGCTTTATAGATTTTGTGCGGAATTGAAACCTAAAGTTGATTTAGTGATCTAAGCAATGCATCTACTTGGCACCTAGAAAGTTCAAATTCTAGATCCGTCTCTGGATATGATATCAATGAAAATATACATAGTTATTTAAAAATATGAATATATATATAATTCCATAATTTGAGTAAAAGAAAACAAGAATGTAAATTAGATTCATAGGGCCCTAACTAGTCGAGCCTAATTAGATTTCCGTGTTTCTTTTCTTTTCTTAGGGGATAAGCCACCCACCTTGTCTTAATGCCCAAGCCATCAATTTCCCAAAACTCTCATTCCTCTCGCTATAAGTAATTCCCAGAACCACGACTCAAAACCCCCATTTCTAAACCCAAAAGCACTCAGATTCTTCGTTTTCTTCTTCTTTTCAGTCCCAATCAATCATCAATGACGAAGACAAATTCGTTGAAATCAACAGCTGTGGTAGTTGGTGCCCTAGCTTGTGGGTGG
Source organism: Solanum chiquidenum (assembly GCA_029582725.1). Classification (NCBI taxonomy): domain Eukaryota; kingdom Viridiplantae; phylum Streptophyta; class Magnoliopsida; order Solanales; family Solanaceae; genus Solanum; species Solanum chiquidenum. The sequence continues at coordinate 29,830 of JAJOOS010002109.1, forward strand.
TTAGCCATTGAGTTCGCCTTCAAGCCACTTCTCGAGAAAGCTCGTGCTGCCTTGAACAAATCTGACCCTGCTCGTGACCCCGATGATGAAGATGATCAGAACTCGCAACCCGGTAAATCTCCATTTGAGATTAATCCTTCTGAAGAAAGTCGCTGATTTTGAATTTCTTTAATTTCGGTTGATCGATTCGGTTTTAAGTATTAGTGGTTGTGGTTATTAGTTTTTGGTTTTTGAATATGCTAAATCGATAATCAAATCAATAAAATATTTGTTATCGATTTTCAATTTTTGGTCTTTTATCGGTTTAATTTTCGTTTAACCAATAAGAAAATACTTTCAAAATAAAATATGACTTGTCCAACAATCTGACACGAGATAAAAAAGATAGAAATAAAATTACTCATTAAGTGCAAAAATTTTACTTAGTGTACAATTCACTAACTCTAGTCGTTGCCTAATTCTTGTCATCGTTATTGCAAACCCTAGCTGTCACTATTCCTAGTTCTTTAATAAAATCATAAAATAACTGTTAACCCAATAATACTATATTTGGTTCGATTTATCGACCGACTCAGTGGATGCACATCCCTAATAGTATGTGAAAGTATGAAAGTAATTTTATGCTATTATTCTGTGTGAACTTTATATGAAGGGTTATTAGGTTGGAATGTCATATGAAAAAAATATGTTTCATATGATGCAACTGGAAGATCCAGGATGTTGAAGATATATTTGGAGAACTTTTAAAAGTACAGATTTTTCTTTTATATTTTGTGGTATTAAATTAATGATATAGAAAGTACTAAAAAGGAGTAAAACAATTATTCTTTCTAAAATAATTAAAATAAAAAGAAAAATAGCAAAAATAAATTAAAAGCAAAGAATAATTGATAACTCGATATAATATTAATTTATCTGCAGTAATCGCGTATAGTAGTTGAATCCAAATTTTAATTACAAATGCGTGTCAAATATATAAAACAAAAGCTTCATTACTTGTGGTTTTTGTTCTAGTAGTAAATTTGGTCACCTAAAACTCAGTTGTGCCTTGTGACTAACTTTTAATTATATATATATTATATACTATATAATGTGACTTAGACACATCAGTACTTATGGGACCATCTTGCCTTTATTATATTTCGGCAGCTTTAATTCATACGTGGCCTCTTAAAATTGTCCGCATATTTAAGTCAGACATTAGATCAGTACTTATTGAACACTTTAATCTTAACAAATTTATATCTATTAAACAAAATGAAAATTTGTCGAAAGACAAAAGTGTGCGTCTCAAACACAAATACTTAGTGGATAGGCCAATAAAATGATGACATGTGGCAAATAGATAAAAAAAAAATTGAAAAAACAACAATTTATTTTCAATCAACCCACGCGTACGCCCACCCCAACCCCTACCCCACCCCTCATCTTCTTCGTCAAAATCAACTACCCTTTCAAAGCTTTTCACCCATTTGGGATTTACTTTCTTTCCACTAATACTAATCACTTACTATCTTAATTATCTAAAAAAACAATACTGACTTTTGCTGAAAAAAATAATATTCAATTCATATTATTTTCATCGGAAAAATGGAGTTTTGCTTGAATATTTGAGATTTAGATGTATATAATAATAAAACTTTAAAATAATGAAGGTAAAAGTAGATGAAGAATCAAAAAGGGTGAGAGAAAGAGACAGTCGTACTTAGAGGATGGTTGCAGTGAAGAAGTGAAGAAAAAGACGGGGTTTTCCGCCTTTTTTTAAAAATAAAATCAAGTGTATAAGTTTGGAAAATAAAAAAAATAAAATAAAAAAATTATTTTTAATTTCTATATGCGCTCAAGGAGTGTGGAACACTTTTTTTTTTTGCCATACCAATATTTTGTGTCTAATAGAAATGATTTTTGAATAAATAAGATGTCCAATAGATACAAGTCCTAATTGAAGTGTCCAAGTGAAATATGTGCAGACAACTTTAAGTGGTCGTCGATGACTTAATCTTATTTTTGCCAATCACATTGCTCATACAACATGATTAGACTATTATTAGACTTCCATATGTGAAAATAAATTATTTGAACTACTTATTTTGTGTATTAAAACTAAATTATATAAATTAATGGACAACAAAGAAGTAGATTTTTTAAGGGAAAATTGTATATAATAGCAAATTATTAATTCAAACTAAATGCTATAATCACAGTTTGATTTAATTGTAACTCGTAGCAAACTGTTGTCATTCGCCTTTCTCTCTAGGTTTCTCGCTCGCCACTCTTGCCAGTCTCTCTCGCCTCTCTCACTTTTATACAAACACAAATGTATAAAATGCGTTTGTATTTGTATATATAAAGCGAGAGAAAACTATATATACAAATACGAATACTTATATTTTCATCCTATACACTTATAATTATACAAATACAGATTTGATATACAAATATTTTATTTTGATTCAATTGTATACAAATTCAAATTTTATGCAGATATACAAACACATAAAATTGAATTGAGAGGCTGCCGAGGCTACCAACGATTTATACAAACGAGAGGCTGCCAACAATTTATACAAATGGCCTGCCAGCGAAATTATACAAATCTGAAGCAATGCCAACGAGTTATATAAACTGATGCTCCATAGCAACCATAAAGTTTGCTATGGAGCGCAATTATACAAACTATAGTTATAACATACAAATATGATTTTTATGTTTGCTATATGTGAAAGTTACTCTTTTTTAATGGTAAGGATTTAAGAAAATAATAATTTACATAATGTGATTTTCTAGTGATTCCACCATCATAGCGAATGAAATGGGTTCTTAGTTATAAAATAACAATACCTACAATGTATAAATGTCAATACATTTTTGCGAGCTTCTTGCTCTCTAAGCTTGAAGGCGGCAATCTAGCTTCTATTGAAACAAAACAAAGAAACTTTGGAGTGAAGGTTCGAGTGTGCCGAAGAGAAGTTGAGTGAAATCAACAACAAAACCTTTTCCTATTTTCTACGCAAAACATTTTTATTATTTGATTATCTTATTAAGTCATTCTTAAATTGAATATACATTTAAATACTAAGATATTGTAGTGAGGGATTAAGATTATTTCTTTATTCACCATTTGAATATTTATGATTATCTATTTAAAGAATCAACAAAATATAAAATCTAAAATATTTTATCTATAAATTATTAGGTTATAAAGTGATGGCTGACTATTCTGGTATTTGAATTTTGATGGTGGTGAAGGGTGGCAATGATTGTCGTACGGTAGGAATAGTGGTAATGATGATTGTCAATGGCGATGTTGATTGTATGATAATGATGGCTGATAATATTAATTCGGGTGAGAGTGATTGAAAATGATGATATTTGTGCTAGTGAAATAGATTAATTGTAGATAATAATAATGATTGATAGTGGTGATTGACAATATAATGATAGCATGAGTGACATGGCAATTGTGCAATGATCACACATAGTAATTGTTGATAATGGTGAAAGACCATCTTCCCAATAATCGTTGAATAGTTATTTTTAAGAGTTTGAATCATTCATATTCAAATTATCTAGATTTTTTAATTTAAAAAACGAGGTAAGGAAAGGGAAAATCACTACTAAAAAATCATCATTTTCCATTAAAATTTACCACTAAAAAATGTTTAGGCTATTTTCATAAATATTTTTGATTAAATGAGCTAGAAAATAAAAAAATGGTAGTGTTTTCATACGAAAAAAATTAGAAAACTTCCCCAACATTTCAATGAGAATTTATTTTTCACCATGCATTTTCCCAGTGAGCATTAGTGAAAATAAGTGAGAAAATCATGTTTATAACACAAATTTTCATTGATTTGCAGAGGAAAAAACTTTTATTTTTAATAATAAATGATAAAAAGGATTATAAGATGGAAAATCGAACACACACAAAAGCTTAATTGAAGTATTAAGATTCCCATGAACTAAATTAAGTGGTTAGTTTTTGATAAAAAAAAACAAACTTAATGATTTAGGTCTCAATCATTTAAATTCAAAGCTCTACTAAATGGTAATTGTGGAACACGTCCTCTCCAAGAATAATATTTTCTATGAATTCTTTCATTTTATTAACTACCAATGATAAAATATATTTGTCAAAACACACACAAAAATAAAATAAAATGTCAGAACACTATTTTGATACATTATCCAACATCATATATCTATCTATGATTACAATATGCCACCAACCTTTATATCCAAACCAAAACACTAACATATTTTCAATAAAAAGGTTCTTTTCTTCCACACCTAACACAATTGATTTGATTCTAAAATGTGTACAATAAGGAGAATAACTAGAAGGTAAATCAATTTATTCGAAACAAAATCTTATAAATTAGATATAACATCAAAATCAACATTAATGGATGAAGATGCAAAGTCATAATCATATTGAAATTCAATAAATAGGTCAAATGCTTCCTTGTGATGTTTCAATTAATATATTAGTGGGCTTGTCCTCTATGGGAAATCTTTTCAAATCATCTAGATGATTAGTCTCATCACATGTCTATCTTATCCAAATCCACATTACCACATGTAAGATGCCAAAGTTAAGTATCTTTAGATTTAAAATAATTATGATCATGCAACATTGGATAATGTGTGTTTACAAAAAGAAAAAGAAAAGACAAGAAGGCAATCTATTGACATATTTTAAAATCACCAGATCTTTTTCGTTCCATACTAGTTGTGTATATTATTATACATAATTATGTCAGATTTGAATCTTAAACATACTATATAATTTATCCCCCGACTTTGAAGTCAAATCCCTATCACCTCTCAACATAAACAACCTCCGACATCATATGCCCGACCTTTTGAAAACATCATTTACATACACCACTTTTGTGCTTGACCAATTTTTTTAGTACATGTGTATGTCACTCCCCAATAAGATGCGTCACGATCTTATTTAGAGTTGATATATCCCACAAAGTATCATAACTACCATGATTGTCTGTGAAAAAGCTTCAAACAAACTCGAAGTTCATCCACAACAGCTAAACAACTCTCCGATCAACAAAAAACTATTGTAACAAGTACTTAATTTTCAAATTTGAAATTTTATATCTCCTATATGAAAAAAAGACATCGCTCATATGTCTAATCTTTTGTAGAATGAGTTATCTATTTAGCAATATAGGATATCATTTCTTAACTTCTTAAAGAATTTTTCATATAATCAATTTATTTCCATAATATGCTTTTTATGAGGGTCGTTTTTTTTTTTTTTTTGGCAACATTTCACTATTGGATAGGTAAGTGTTGTGTCCTATTCATACTTCAAAAAGGTTGGGTGTAATAAAGGGTTTCCCCGTATTGAAGTATTGTGTCATATAGATTTGATCTCAACGTTTGGAGTAAACTATGTATTCAATCCTATTTAAATTAAAAAGTTACTAAATATATAAAAAAAAATTGAAAAGAAAATAAGACACTTCGATAGAAATGGAAGAATATATATTATTTTACAAGATGATTATGATAACTCAAATTTTAATAGGATGAGTATTGGTGTAAAGTGTAATACTTTAGGGCTTTTTTTGAGAAAAATATATATTGTATGAATGGTCAATTTTGTGATTCTTGTAGACCCCTCGTATGAAAAGAAAAAAGGTTTTAATTTCGGGTAATTACAAATAAAGATTAGGTAGGGGATATTCATCTTACAAATTATTATTTTGGAGAGACTGTTTTTCCTGGATCAACTTCTGCAACGTGGAGCCATAGATTTATCTTGATGTCCTTTGTGTGACCAGACCAATGAGAGCCACAACCACTAATTCTTTAATTATTCTTACTCTGAGTAGGTTTGGATCAAGTTGTTACAATGACACGAATTCATAAAAGTGTCAATACTTGACTAGAGGAGAAATATTGAGAGAATACATATGCAAGTGAGTTGAATATATATGCAGATCAGATATGTATCAAATGTGTTTAGCTGAAATAGTATTATCACATTTGGCTTGAAAGGAACTCGAGAGTGCGCTTGCAAGGCAAGAAGGAGGAAACTATGATGCGACCTATTATCCAAGATATTCATGTTCAAGGGTCCGTGAAGATCAAACTAGCCAAAAAGTTAGATACTACAAATTTTTACCCATAAAAGCCATAAACAATATAATGATAGAATAGACTGTTGATATTTTATTTAGTCAGTTGTGAGACTTTATGCTCTGACTAATAAAAAGATTGGTAAATAATACACATTAATTGTCAAAAAAAAAAATTAAAAATATTTTCTGGTTGAGCATGTACTTACTCTAGGCATATATACTTCCTTAATTTTAGTGATAATTGACTTATTTATTTTGTTTTTCTATCGATACACCAAAAATGAATGATCTTTCAAAACAAGGATGATCGAGGGAAGGTGATAGTAAAAAATCCTAGCCCTTCTAAAATGGGTTTAGGTTAATGTGATAGATTGTAAATGATTTTGAATTTAGTTATATGTGGACTATTAAAAAATAAAGCATATATTTTTATTTTAAAAATTATATATTCCACATCAAGTTAGGTTAATTGGAGGGACCATTTTGGACTTAAATACAATATTAAGGAAATGTATAATTCAAATAGGTGGACCATTAAATGCATTTTTTTTTATCCTTTTCAATTTATTTTATTCAAATTCTATAAAAATATTTAAAAGCTATTTTGACTTTAAAATACTAAATATAAATCAATTCAAACGAGCTTTAAAACGTGTGGTTATAAACTTGCCATGTAAAATATTAAAAATGAAAAACTTGTTAAATATAGAAGGAATAAGACACAAGTAGCCCTTAAACAACGACTGAAATTACAGAAGCACACACTAACTAAACTAAAATCCTATTATTGAACCCTTTTTTTTTTTTTTTTACACTTACATGTCATCCAAACATTTCTCACACGCCCTTCATTACATGGAGTTATAAAGTGTACCAGGTAAGCTGAGCTCGGGGTATTATATGGTTTACATTGTAAAATTCGTCTGGTAGGTCCAAATAAAATGTTGTTGTCGATGGTGAACAATGAAGTTCTTGAATGTTGATCTGAAATACCCAACATAAACAAGTTTTTTCTGCATAATTATTGTTTTCTACAAACTTTTGAGATTCATTTTATTGGATTATTGTTATCCACAATAATTACAATAAATATCTTCTTAAACTTTAAAGAAAGTGACTCCTGAACCCCTCTTTCCCCCTTTCTCTTCAATTTATAGTACAAAATAGTATCTCTTTCTTCTTTTGAATTTCAATTTTTCAGTATTACCCCACTTGACAGAACTGGAAATTTGCCCAAGATATTTTCTTTTTCCTCCTTTTCACTCGTATTTCTAGCAGAAAATCAGCAGTTTGGTGATCTGAGCAGTGAGCTCTCCAGTTTCCAGGTTTGTTAGATTTTCAATTTTGTTTTTGTTTTTGTTTTTCGTGTTTTTGTGCTATTTTACTTGGGATAATTTGTAGTTGTATGATTTTGAGTTAATTTGTTGGTGGAAACATCTGTATGTTGCTGAACTTGGTGAATTCCTTTGTTATTTTGTCTAGTTTTGTTCGTTATAGAACCTACAAAGGCATTTGATTGAGAAATTGGTTATCATTTGCAGCTTTTTTTCTTCTCTAGAATGCTTCTATGATGTTGAGAACTTAGAAGGGTCCTAACTGGCACTAAGGGGTGTGATCGTTACAATTTTAGGAAAATAGGTGGGTTTCTTACTCTTTTTTTTTGTGTTCGGTGTGTAAGTAAAAAATTATTCTAAAAACATTTGTATATAAGCTAGATAAATACTATCAAAGGATGGTGGTTAGGAGGGTGCGGGGTGGTGGGGATGGAGGCTATAGGGTGGGGGTGAAGATGAGGTGTGTTGAGGGTGGGGAGGACATAATCAATTTGGAATGCCTCTTGTGGAACTTGTTTTCCTAGAGAATTTTTGACCAACTGAACAAGGGAAAATTGGGAATGTTTTGCTCCATACCGAACAGACCCTAAGTGCTTCCAAATTCTGCAACTAACAATATTGTACCTAATGGTTTGTTTAAACCTTGCCATGGTACATTATCCTTTTTACATGTTTTTAGGAGATTTTTGGTATTAATAATACCGTATTATTGGGTGGGTGGGGGGTGGGAGAAGAAAAATGCGGATGGGGGTGGGAGTGAGGAAGAGGTGTTTGTGCTGATAGTTCTGTTTTCCTTCAGACATGTGGAACAGAAAGGAGTTGGCATTTAGATTTATTTAAACTTGATTTCATATTCAGGCTCAATTTAGCAACGAGTTTTGGGGGTTTGTTGTGACATGTGAGAAAGCCTTTGCCATTGAGGATTTGATATATTTTCTCCTTTGTTTTCTGTAGCAAGGCAGCTGTTAATTATTGAAAAATTTAGACAGCAAATTAACTTTTTTCCTTGCAAATTGGACCATATGTAGCTCAATTTGTCTATCTTATAATGTTGGACTATATCATGACTTCATAGTCGCAAGTGGTTTTGGCTTAGCACTGATTATAGTGAGTTTGCAACCATGTTCCTAGTTCTAGATTAGGATAGTAGAACATAAGTTGTCGCCATCTGCCCCTAAGGTTTTGCACAAACTATTCAAGAAGGGCGTATGATAATGCTCTTAATAAGAGAAAAAAAGATCAGAAAATTAGAAGTGGAAGTGGAGAGAATAATGTTGGGGCTTGGGTGGCCGTGGTGGAAATTGGAACTTTAGAAAAAATGAATCAAAATCTCTCCTTTCACTGACCGTGATTATTCTCAGCGGCAAAGATTTTGATTTAGCAGGTGGTCAGCATATAATATCTTGAGATTTGGCTATAAAATTCCTTACCTTGTGGGACTGCTACAGATCTTCCTTCATTTACTTGAGTCAGAATGAAATGGACAGATATTGCCACTCGTTAGCTTATGACTGGCTGGTATCGTGAAGAATAAGAAATTTTGAAAACCAAGATTTCCTTCACTGTCTAAAACTTGGGGATCTAGTTTATTTATTAACCAGCCAGAAGCCTTGAAATTATGTCAGCTTTTGACCAAAGTTATACCCAGTTCTCAGCCAAGTTTTAAGTCGTTGAGAGGTGCTTCATTTCAGGAGTTTCTAGCTGTCAAAGAGAGTTTAAAGTAGAGGAAAACGAAAAAAATAATAAGAGTTTCCCTGAGATTAGTGTGAAAAACGAAAATGTTTTACTCTAATCAACATTGAGGTCAAGCATTGAAATTCCTTTTCTTATACCATCTTACGAAATGTGAGTGGAATTGGATTGCCATAGCTAAAAGTGCAGCAGCATTTATATCAATTAACTTTTGCTCAAGGAATACTAATATATTGCTATTTGTATTAGAGATAACTTTCTATTTTTTTTGTTTTGGCTGTCTCCCTATCATGCTGATTTGAATTGTAATTCTAAGACGGTAACTCTAGAGATCCCGGGTAGAGATAAACTAGAGTGGGAAGGTATGTACAGGCCTAAGCCAGTAAAGATCATATCCTAAATTCACGCGAGAAGGCTGGTGGGAACAGGTTGTTTAGCCTACTGTAGCTCATCCACGGAATGTTAGCGTAGTCCCCTTCTATTATAATTACCAATCCGACTTATCAAAAAAATAGCCAATTGTATATCGAACTAAGGGGAGTCGGATACCAGTTACAGTGTCAATTAAGCTGCAATTGTCATAACTAACATGTAGGAATTTATATTTGATGTAACCTTCAATTGTAATTGCGAATGTTGATTTTGAAACAAAAGGTGCCTGATTGGTTCATGCAAGATTTGATCATGAGTGTGTAACATCCTTATAGCACAAGAGGAGCTGGATACCCTAGAAGGCCAATCAAGCTCCTAGGCCTTTACCCTAAGATCATAATAGTAATTAGTAAGAATAGGAAATTTTCTCTTCTACTCTGAAGGGTAAAATGATCGCTTTTATTAATGTAGTGCTTTTTTATTTTGGTTAGAAATTAACAATGTAGGACCATAAAATATTTTGCCTTTTAGGATGGTTTAATGATTTTGAAACTGAAAGGTGTACAAAATTTCTCTCTCTCTCTCTCTCTTGCTCGTTCGCTCTCTTCTTTGATGATGTACTATTTTTAGCCAACATGTTATTTCAAAGGTATGGTAATATGTGGATTCTGGAGGTTCGTGGGTTTCTTAGGGTTATGATGTTCAAGGGCTTTGTTTGGGCATTGCAAATAATTGACAATGTCAAAATGTTCTTAGAATATGGGTTTCATAACATGAAGGAGAATTTTTAAGAAAGAAAGTGCAGACAGTGTTGTCAAAGCTGCGCTTAAATCCTCGCTTAATGTGCACTTTTGTATCGTCATCAAGGTTCTAAGGCATACTTTTCCTTGCCAATGAACCTCTTCTGAAGAGGCGACACTAAACAATTGATATTTCACTGTATAGTAATTATTTTTCAATTTCTTTATTTATATATTTGTCATTCATGCTTATAACTTATTAGTCTTGGACTAACTCTATATGTATATATATATATATGTATGTATTTTTCTCCCTTTGCACCTTTTTCAATTAAAGCCCACAATTTATTTGCGCTTTGCGCTTCAAGCCCCAGTGGACCTTAGAACTTTTTTGCTCTTTTTGCTTTTGATAAAACTGAGTGCAAATAATGGAATTTTATGGATGTTTCCTGTTTACCTGTGCTGTGTTACTCATTTGGCAAAATCATAGTTGTCAGTACTGTGAATCTTGTAATATATCATAAGTTATCTTAAGATACATGTCATAACTAAAAAAAAAGAAATTGAAATGAACTTTTTGTGGATAACCAACCATGCCTTATTGATAGCTCACTTAAACACCTTTTTGACAAAGATTAATGTGGACGAGGTCAAGATATATTAGTAGGAATTATGACCAATAGGAACCAAAAACCTTTGAACTAAATTTATTGCTTTCTTTCAGTATCTATATCAGCATTGTCGCAGCATGATCCAATATGAATAGCATGTTACTCAAGAAACTTCAGAATCACAAACATCTCATATAAGTAATAGAATACTGCCTGCCAGAATTTTAAGATACAGATGAAATTAACACATCGATTTGTTATAAGGTACATACGGTTGGGTGTTTGTATCGAACTTCAGTATGGTGCTTCATAGGATCCCAACAGCTATGGTTTTGCATTTTTAAGAATCGAAATTAATCCCTAGTTTTAGAAACACCCAATTTGGTCCCCTGTAATTCTATTGTTAAGTATCAAGAACTATACTTTTCAAGAAAATGAACATTGTTTCGCGCAAGAAGAAAGAGGAAAGTAATCTAAAATTTTATGTAACCAGCCATCTTTTCTTCGGAGGTTATTTCGTCCTATGTAAGATTACTCGAGTGGTTAACAGGATCTGAAGTAAAACTTGTGAAATTACATTTATATTAGAGTCTCAAGTACTGTTGTCTTCTTAGATTTACATATTGTTTACAAAACCACATACATGTCTGGAGTATTGTATTGCATCCTAGATTAAACCTTAATAAAAGTTGCTCTATCTTGAGCTTCTGGTAAGCTAGCAAGGTACATCAGCTATTTCTAATCTATTGAATAAGTGAAAGGCTTCATGTATCATTTTTAATACATATTGTCTACTTCTTTTGATGCACAAATATACTGGAAGTGGGAAGTCAAAGGCAGTTGAAATAGTAGTTTCCTCTAATATATGTTCTAGGATGCATGTGCCCTTTCTTTTTCTTGACAACCCGTGGACATAGCTTCTTTCTCCCTGTATTTTGAAAATAACTGCTGAATAGCCAAGGAAAACATGGGAAACCATAATGCCTTGTATATAGTGGACAATTTGGAAATAAATGAATTTACGGATTCTTTGAGAAAAGGAAAGAGCAGATTAGCAAAATCAAGTTTAATTGTGTATTCTTTTGCTTTCGTTATGGTGTTCATAGGAATTTAGATTTTATTAGCTCTCTTCAGAAGTAAGGAATGTATTCTTGTGTTTTTTTGCTGTTCATATTCAGCACCATCTTACTGCTGCTTCATCAATGAAATTGTACCTTTGCCAATCCAAAAAAATCAAAAAATAAAAATCAAGCTGGAGATGTCTCTACCTTTAGAAGTATGAGCCTGGATGGACTACTTTTGGCGTTGAGATGGCAGATACTGTTTCCTGGTTATGAACGCCTGCCTTTGTCACTGTTTAATCTTAGGTATCTGGTTTTATTTCAGATGACCTGAGAATTATGGCCACATCAGTTACATCAGCTGAAAGCAAGGGATCCTTAAGTAGTGATCTGTTCTACGACATACTTAGGCGTCTTGATGGTGCAACTTTGGCTAGTGCCGCCTGTGCCTGTGAAGCATTCTGCTCGATTTCCAAGGAAGAGAAGCTTTGGGAAAATGTATGTTCTTCCATGTGGCCTTCAACCAACAGGGATGACGTCAAAAGTTTGATATCTTCTATTGGTGGATTTAAAAAATTCTATGCTGATTGCTTCCCCCTTATCGTGAACAAGGAAGTGCCTGAATGTCGATGGAATGAATATCTCGAGTATCCTGAAGAATTGACTGAAGCTGAATATTATGGTGACATGGATGAAATTGAAATTGTTGCTCCATCAGATTTTGTCTCTATAGTCGATGTAAGATACAAAGATAAAACAATATGCTCGAAAGTCCTTTGGGGCATTCCTAATGCAAATGGGTTCCCACATTGGTTTTACAGCTGTCCATTTCGGATCGATCTTTTCACGTACTCTACTAGAGATGATGAACATGCAGGTGAAGTTACTCTATCAGTCTCTGATGGATTGCCTCCAATTACATCTATGGAGAAAGAGAGGAAAGATGGTAAGCTCTGGCAAGAGCTCAGGGATGGAATACGCCTAAGTTGGATTGTTGTGAATACCAAAATAAAACAAGCTGCTAATCTCTCAAGCTGGAGTCCCCTTGGAGGCCAAAGACACTGGCCAACAGATAAGGACTTCCTGCTTCGCTTCGGTTCAGTTCTCCCTGCCAAGGACATTCTTCCTTGTCAAGCTGTGGAGTGTATCGTCCTTATGAAGTTCAGAGTGATCTATACAGAAGAGGGAGGCGTACCGACAACTCTCAAACTGACAGAACTAAGCATGCAAGTGGGCGACATGGAAGGTGCACATCTAAATGGTAGAAACAGTTTGCTTGTCCTCAAGGAAGCGTTGAGCTGTAAACGGAGCAAAAATTATGACGAGGCGCTTGAATCATGTCAACTGTACTCAAAGGTGCAAAGTGAGCTACGGGAAGAAAAAATGAGAAATGAGAGCAGGTTAGATAGACTTTATATATTAGGAGGCATTATGGCATGTATCACGGTTTGTTTCTATTTGTGGTGACATGAGTTATTATCTTTTTGGGTCATCTTGACAGTTCTCTCCACTCTGATGTTGATGTAAATGCAATTTTGACCAGCAAACGACCTGCTGATTTTACCAAACCTTCCTTGCTTTGTAAATATTTGTTACCGTTTATTTGGACCATTTCTCGATTTGTGCTTGTCATTCTTGTGTGTATGTCAATTTACAGTATTATTCCAAATTTATCGATGTCTCTGAAGGGACTAATTGTTACCGTTTATGTTGGCATGACACTGACCCTACGATGATTGTCTTGACACATTTTTGAAGGATAGTTTGATCTCTTCCATTCTTATGAGAGATTAAGTTGCAAATTCACTGAGAGCTGTCTTACCATTCTTTGATACCACAGAGTCCATATGGTGGCAGGGGTGATCTAAGTAACTTTTGTGCAGATCTGGTGTTTGTCTTGAGAAATCCATTAGGTATATACTGTATATAATTATTAGTTGGGAACCTGATTACATAGTAGGTAGTTCATCCAGCGGCAAAAATAAAACCTGCAAGTAAGCAAAAAAAATATTATCCTAAGAGGATTAATATGTAATCTAGCAAAGCAATAAGAGGGTGGGATGGTGTGGGCAGTGGGGGTTGGGGGTGGGATGGTCATTGAGTGGGGGGTCTGAAGTGTTGGGTTGGTGGGGAAGAGACAATTAACTTGGAATATCACTTAATCAACTTGTTTTACCTACTTCCA
>JAJOOS010002110.1:0-29333 GCA_029582725.1 Solanum chiquidenum
TCGTCACCAGGTATGTGGGATTTCACTAGTGGGTTCATTTCGCCCATTAAGTCCCTAGATTTCAGTAAAATCTTGATTCCTTTATTATCAACTAGACCTAGGGTTTCTAGAATTTCAGTAGATTATAATAAATTTGTTACTTTAGTATTCATAATCAGTTTATCATGATCTTTAGCATGTTTTAGCATAAAATCCTTCAAAAATTTAGAACCCTAGCTATGTAATTCTTTTAGTTCATGAATTACACATGTTAGGTCAGATATTTCAGATATGTACATGTATGCCTCAGTTATTGAATGTCCATTATCAGTATATTAATGTTGCATTCTCAGTTAGCATGCCAATATTTTGAGCTATCCAATACTACAACATTTTAGTCATAGAATGTTGATTACTTAATCAATTGGGAGAAGCTTAATACCGAGTGGACTAGGGTTAGTCACCCTCAAATCCCAAAACTACGTGCCCCGTAGGTTGTAAGTCCCCACTGTGGGCATTATTTTAGTGATCACGCCAGTCATGCCTCTATACCTCTGTCTGGGTATATTAGGTCCTCTCGATGGGGCGTATACATCGGACTCCAGTTTAGCTCATGTGGTTTTATGTCAGTTATTAGTAGCTTCCACAGTTCAGTTAGATTCTATTGCATTGACCAGGTTATCAGTTACAGATAAATTTTAGTCCCGGCATGTTATAAACTTTGTCATTGCATTAAGTTATTTCATGTTCAACATTCTCAGTATAGCATCATTTTTATCTCTTATCATTGCTCAGTATTTACACTTTGACTCAGCTATGATTATTGTTCAGCTTTACTCTATCATGCATGCTCAGCATACTCTGCGCTACATCTTCTCATGATGTAGGTTCAGGTTCTCAGCTTCCAGATCACAGATAAATCGGTTCCCGATCTTCAATTCAGCTGCATTAGTGGTGAGTCCTTATTTTTCGAGGATGAGTGACATGATTGTCTTTCTTATTTTTAGCTTTAGTTTTAATTTTGCTAGATCTAGCTGGGGCATGTCCCAACATTTCTAGGCAGTAGAGGCATAATTTCAGACATAGTTAGTTTCAGCTTTAGTGTTAGAGTTTGACTTTTCATTTGTATTCAAACTCTTAGTTTTCTTTATTCATATTTAGTATATGGGTATTCCCCATCATTTCAAATTTATCTCATGATTAGCTTCCGCACAGTATTTATTGCTTCAGTTTATCATTAGTATGAGTATGATATGCCATCAGGGTTAGCTTGGGGTCACTCGTGATCCTAGGTCCCGTGTTCGCGTCCAGGGGTAGCCTCGGGGTGTGACAAACTTGGTATCAGAGCACTAGGCTTAAGAGCCCTAGGATGTCTGAAAAGCCACACTAAGTAGAGTCATTTTCATAGGTGTGAAATGCGCCACATCTATTGAGAAGGAGGCTACAAAGTGTTTTAGAAAAAACTTCATTTTCTTGTAACTCTTATCGTGCGTAAGGTATGACCTAATTCCTCGTTCTAACTCATCATTTTGTGTTTCAAATCATGCCTCCTCGTAGAGCTAATGCAAAGAATGTGAATGCCATGAATGCAAATGCAGCTCCTCCAGTCCCAGATCAGGAAGTTTCGAATGCTGAATTTTAGAACGCTATCCAGTTGTTGGCTCAGAGTGTGACCAACCCAACAATCAGCAGGTTTCACTTCCAACGAATGCTAATGTTGGTCAGCTACAGCTAGAGTGCAGGATTTTATTAGGATGAATCCGCCTCAGTTCTTAGGATCGCAGATTGGTGAGGATCCCCCAAAGCTTCATAGATGAGGTCAAGATGATCTTTGAAGTGATGCAGGTAACTGGGAATGATCGGGTTGAGTTGGAATCTTAGCAGCTTAAGGATGTGGCTCATATCTGGTATACTCAGTGGAAAGAAAACAGGGGTATAACTGCAACTTCTATCACTTGGGAATGCTTTAGTGAAACCTTTTTGGACAGGTTCTTCCCAAGAGAGTTAAGGGAGGCAAAAGCTCAAGATTTCATGAACTTGAGGCAAGGTAACATGACATCCCAAGAGTATAGACTCAAGTTCACCCAACTCTCCAGGTATGCTCCTCACATGGTTGATATCCCAGGGCTCAAATGAACAAGTTCCTGTATGGAGTGTCAGACTTGGTAAACACAGTGTAGGAATGTTATGCTACTGGAAAATATGAACATCTCTAGGCTCATGACTCATGCTCATTAGGTTGATGGAGATAAGCATAGGGAGCAGGCTAAGGAGAACAAGAAGGCTAGGATTGGGAACTATGAGTATTTTCAACAGAAATTGGGTTGTGGAAATCATTCACAGGGTCAGCAGAAATCTTCAGCCCCAGCCCCTTCATCAGCTAGTGTTCCATCTGTCAAGTTCTGAAATGATCAGAAAGGTAGGGCAACAGGCTGTAAGTCTTAGGGAAGTGTTTCAGGAACCAAAACCTACCCAACTTGTCCTAAGTGTGGTAAGAACCATCCAGGAGAGTGTCTTGCAGGAAAGGAAAGATGCTTTGGGTGTTGTCAGTCTGGTCACAGGTTGAGGGATTGTCCTTCTAAACAGGGTCAAGGAGGCAATGCTAGTAGAGCGCAGTATACAACATCAGTAACACCAATTGGTCGCTCGACTCAGCATGGTAACTCATCTGGTACAGGTGGCGGATAACGCCAAAATACGTTGTATGTTCTTCAGGCTCGCCAGGATCAGGAAGATTCTCCTGATGTGGTCACTGGTACGTTACGAGTCTTTAATCTCGATGTTTATGCTTTGTTAGATCCAGGGGCTACTATTTCCTTGGTAACTCCTTATATAGCAGTCAAGTTCGATGTTAGTCTAGAAACTCTCTCAGAACCCTTCTCAGTCTCTACTCCAGCCGGTGACCCAGTTATAGCTAGACGGGTATACATAAATTGCCCTGTCACAGTCTCCCAGAAAGTCACCTCAGCAGATCTTGTAGAGTTAGAAATGGTAGACTTTGATGTCATTCTAGGCATGGATTGGCTACATTCATGTTATGCCTCAATTGATTGTAGAACTAGGATTGTTTGTTTTTTAGTTTCCAGACGAACCAATCTTAGAATGGAAGGGTAGTAGCTTAGCGCCTATGGGTCGATTTATTTCTTACCTTAAAGCTAGAAAAATGATCTCTAAGGGTTGTCTCTATCATCTAGTTCGGGTTAAGGATTCAAACTCCGAAACCCCAGCTCTTGAGTCTGTTCTAGTAGTCAACGAGTTCCCAGAAGTGTTTCCAGAAGATATTTTTTGTGTTCCTCCCGAAAGGGAAATCGAGTTTGGAATTGATCTCCTTCCACATACCCAGCCTATATCTATTCCTCCTTATAGAATGGCTCCAGCTGAGCTTAAGAAATTGAAAGAGCAGTTGAAAGATCTTCTAGATAAGGGCTTCATCAGACCCAGTATTTCCCCATGGGGTGCTCCAGTGTTGTTTGTGAAGAAGAAAGATGGTTCCCTTAGAATGTGCATTGCCTATCGGCAGTTGAACAAAGTTACAATAAGGAATAAGTATCCCATCCCCAAGATTGATGACTTGTTTGACAAACTTTGGGTTGCCAGTCATTTCTAAAAGATAGATCTCACATCCAGTTATCATCAGCTCGGAGTCAGAGATATTGACATTCCGAAGACAGCCTTCAGAACTCGGAATGGTCATTATGAATTTGTAGTTATGTCATTTGGACTAACCAATGCTTCTGCAGCTTTCATGGATATGATGAACAGGGTGTTCAAGCAGCACTTGGACTTGTTCGTTATCGTCTTCATTGATGATATCCTCATTTACTCTAGGAATGAAGAAGAACATGTGAGTCAATTAAGGGTTGTCCTGCAAAATCTCAAAGATCGCCAATTATTCACTAAGTTTAGCAAATATGAGTTTTGGTTGCAATCTGTTTCTTTCCTTGGGCATATTGTGTCTAGCGAAGAAATCCGAGTGGATTCTCAGAAAATAGAAGAAGTGAAACAACAGCCCAGACCTACCTCTCCTGCAGATATCAAAAGTTTCTTAGGTTTAGCGGGTTATTACAGAAGGTTCGTGGAAGGATTTTTATCCATAGCCTATCCATTGACTAAGTTAACTCAGAAAAAGGTTAAGTTTTAGAGGTCGGATGATTGTGAGAAAAGCTCTGCAGAACTAAAAACTAGGCTAACTACAACTTCTGTTTTGACTCTACCAGAGGGTTCAGACTGTTATGTGATCTATTGTGATGCATCCGGGGTCAGACTAGGTTGTGTGTTGATGCAACAAGGTAAGTTTATAGCTTATGCTTCTATACAACTTAAGGTGTATGAGAAGAACTATCCAACTGATGACCTCGAGCTTAAAGCAGTGGTGTTTGCACTTAAGATTTGGAGACACTACTTGTATGGTGTTCACGTAGATGTGTTCACAACCATAAGAGCCTTCAGTAAGTGTTCACCCAGAAAGAGTTGAATCTTCGCTAGAGGAGATGGCTTGAGTTCTTCAAGGATTATGATATGAGTGTACATTACCATCCTGGTAAGGCCAATGTAGTAGCAGATGATCTTAGTATACAATCTATAGGTAGTGTAGCCCATGTTGAGGAAGAAAGAAAGGAACTAGCAAAATAGGTTCACAGGCTTACTCGCTTAGGAGTTCGCCTTATGAGAATATCAGATGGTCATGTAACAGTTCAGAATGGGTCAGAATGTTCATTGGTAGTGGAGGTCAAGGAAAAGCAAGACAATGATCTGATATTGCTTCAACTAAAGGGTGCAATCCATTAGCAGAGAGTTGAGGTTTTCTCCCAAGTGGGAGATGGTGTGCTTCGCTATCAGGGTCGATTGTATGATCCTAAGGTGGGTGAGTTGAGACAACAGATTCTTGCAGAAGCCCATAATTCTAGATATTCTATTCATCCAGGCGCCACTAAGATGTACCGTGATCTGCGGGAAGTCTTTTGGTGGAATTGTATGAAAAGGGATATAGTGGATTTATTAGCTAAGTGCCATAATTGTCAGCAAGTCAAGGTAGAACATCAGAATCCAGGAGGTATGACTCAAGAGATCGACATTCCTACTTGGAAGTGGGAAGTGATCAACATTGACTTCATCACAGGTTTACCTCGCACTCGCAGACAACATGACTCCATTTGGGTGATTGTTGATAGAGTTACTAAGTCTGCGCGCTTTTTGGCGGTTAAGACTACAGATTCAGCGGAGGACTATGCCAAGCTTTACACTAATGAGATAGTCAGGTTTCATGGGGTTTCTTTGTCTATCATCTCAGATAGAAGTCCTCAGTTTACCTCTTATTTTTTAAAGTCATTTAAGAAAGGTCTTGGTACTCAGGTTAATCTTAGCATAACATTACATCCATAGACAGATAGTCAGGCAGAGCGTACCATTCAGAACTTAGAGGACATGTTGAGAGCTTGTGTGATCGACTTCAAGGGTCATTGGGATGTTCACCTTCCTCTTTTAGATTTTGCCTATAATAATAGCTACCATTCTAGCATTCAGATCGCCCCTTATGAGGCATTATATAGGCGTAGATGTAGATCTCCAGTTGGTTGGTTTGAAGTAGGTGAAGAAGCCTTGATAGGGAAAAATTCAGTCCATGATGCTATGGAGAAAGTGCAACTCATTAGAGATAGACTTAAGAAAACCCAGAGTCGCCAGAAGTCCTATACAGATGTAAGGAGAAGGGAATTAGAGTTCCAAGTTGATGAGTGGGTTTTCCTGAAAGTGTCACCTATGAAGGGGGTGATGAGATTTGACAAGAAAGGGAAGCTTAGTCGTAGATATGTAGTCCGTTACAAGATCTTGAAAAGAGTTGGTAAAGTGGCTTATGAGTTAGAGTTGCCAGAAGAACTAGCAGCAGTGCATCCGGTTTTTCACATTTCATTGTTGAAGAAGTGTGTGGGTAATCCAGCATTCATTATACCTTAAGAAAGTGTGGTTGTAAGGGATAGTCTCACTTATGAGGATGTGCCAGTTGAGATTCTTGATCGTCAAGTTCGAAGGTTGAGAAACAAAGAAGTCGCTTCAGTTAAGGTTTTGTGGAGGAGTCAATCCGTAGATGGAGCTACTTGGGAAGCAGAAGCATCCATGAAGGCCAAGTATCCTCACCTCATTCCTTCCGATTCCACTCCAGCTTGAGGTAATAGTTCCTCTTCAATTTTTCAGTCATTCATGCATGAATTCAGTCTTAGTATCATGTTCCTTCAGTGTGTACTTGCATTTTCAGCGTATTTGCATGATCTTGGAACTTAGTTCAGTCAGAAATAAGTTTCCAATGCTTAGTGGTAGGGTTCGAAGCTCTTACCCTCCCTATTCAGCTAGTTTTGTCTTCATTCGAGGACGAATGTTCCCAAGGGGGAGATAATGTAACACCCTGTATCCAAAAATAGACCTCAATGCAGATTTCCAGAAGTTGCAGATGCAACCCACGATTGCCACCCACGGACCGTAGGGTGACCAAGGCCCGTTCTGGTGGTCTGTGGTTCGCATCTGCAACCTTCCCTAGAACCCCCTAGAAAATTCGTCTAAGGGTCAGCCTACGTCAGGACCTATGGACCGTTGGTTAGACCACGGTCCGTGGTCCAGGACCGTAGGTCAGACCCTCAACTTCTAGCTCCAAGCCACGATCGATGGTTGACCAGTACGGACCGCAAGTCGATCCACGGTCCGTTGGTCCCGTCTATAGGTGACCCCGACATCAGTTAAGTCAGGGGTTTTTTGATCATCTCCTTATGCGTTGGACCACTAAACTACGTTGTTTAAACCCTAAACTATGTAGTTTTGGTCAGTTTTAGCCTAGAAACATAACTAGAACTTACCTAAGTCAAATCTTTCATCAAAACATAGAAAAATTAGAACGCAAGAGGAGAAAAAGGCGACCAAACCCTAGTTCAAGAACTCAACAAGTTCCCATCAGTTCCAACCCCAAAATCGAAATATTTCTCTATGGAATTCATCACCAGGTATGTGGGATTTCACTAGTGGGTTCCTTTCGCCCTTTAGGTCCCTAAATTTCAGTCAGATTCTAGATTCCCTTATTATCAACTAGGCCTAGGGTTTCTAGAATTTTAGCAGATTATCATAAATTAGTTACTTTACTATTCATAATCAGTTTATCATGATCTTTACCATGTTTTAGTATAAACTCCTTCAAAAATTTATAACCCTAGCTATGTAGTTCTTTTAGTTCATGAATTACATATGCTAGGTCAGATATTTCAGATATGTACATGCATGCCTCAGTTTTTTAATGTCCATTATCAGTATATTAATGTTGCATTCTCAGTTAACATGCCAGTAATTTGAGCTATCCAGTATTACAACATTTCAGTCATAGAATGTTAATTATTTAATCAATTGGGAGAAGCTTAATACTGAGTGGACTAGGGTCAGTCACCCTCAAGTCCTAGAACTGCGTGCCCCGTAGGTTGTAAGTCCCCTCTGTCGGCATCATTTTAGTGATCACGCCAGTAATGCCTCTATACCTCTGGCAGGGTATATTGGGGCTTCTCGATGGGGCATATACATCAAACTCCACATTTAACTCATGTGGTTTTACGTCGGTTATTAGTAGCTCCCATAGTTCAGTCAGACTCTATTGCATTGACCAGGTTATCAGTTACAGTCAGATTTCAGTCCAGGCATGTTATAAACTTGGTCATTGCATTCAGTTATGTCATGTTCAGTATTCTCAGTATAGCACCATGTTTATCTCTTATCATTGCTCGGTATTTACGCTTTGATTCAGTTATGATTGTTGTTCAGCTGTACTCTATCATGCATGTTCAGTAACTTTCAAGTATTGACACATACTCTGCGCTAGATCTTCTCATGATGTAGGTTCATGTTCTCAGCTTCCAGATAACGCATAGATCAATTCTCGATCTCCAGTTCAGCAGCATCAGTGGTGAGTCCCCATGCTTTGAGAACGAGTGACATGATTTTCTTTCTTGTTTTTAGCTTTAGTTTCAGTTTTGCTAGATCTAGTTGGGGCATGTACCAGCATTTCTAGTCACTAGAGGCTTAATTTCAGAAATAGTTAGTTTCAACTTTAGTGTTAGAGTTTGACTCTTCATTTGTATTCAAACTCTCAGTTTTCTTAATTCATATTTAGTATATGGGTATTCCCCATAATTTCAGATTTATCTCATGATTACCTTCCTCACAATATTTATTGCTTCAGTTTATCTTTAGTATGCTTATGATATGCAAGCAGGGTTAGCTTGGGGTCACTCGTGGTCCTAGGTCCCGTGTCTGCGTCCAGAGGGTAGCCTCGGGGCATGACAGGAATGCACTAAAGGAAACACCACAGAGCTCAGGATGAGTTGTAGTCTTTATAACGATCCGTCATGAAGCTCGTGGTGATGAAACAGTGGGAATAGAAATCTTGATGTTGCAAACTAGAGTTCAAGTGAAGACTACCGGACCTTAGACGGGTCGTGGTCCTCTTTACGAGTTGTTATGAGGGTCGTGAAGTGGAAACAATGAAGATGGTTGACTGAGTAAAAATCCAAGTGAAGACCACGGGGCCTTTGACGGGCTATGGTAAGGTTAACAAATAGTCTTGCAGGCAGTAAAGATGAAGTAGTGTGAAGGACTTGGGGAACTACATTTTGGTACGACTAAGGAAGGACCACGGAGACCCAGATGGGTCGTGGTCCTCCTAACGGGCCGTTATGTTGATCGTGAAAGATACCAAGAAAAGGGGTCTCACACTGTATAAGTGTGAGATCAAGGCAGGTTTCACGGACCGTAAAGCTCTTGACGGGCCAAAGTGTCGTCCGTATAAAACTCTGACAACTCAGTCCTACTTCAAGTAAGACTCTTTTTAGACAAACTATTTGAATTAATTAGGTTTAATTTTTGAACTATCTCGTCATATCTTGAATGATAGACGACTTTCCTTATTCTCTACTTTTGGTTCTTATCGATTAGCATTGGATCGAGACTTGAAGTTTGATTTGGTTTTGAATATCAAGCTTTCTTTGAATTTATAATCTTCATAAGTAATATATTTTAATGAATTCAATACTTATTCTTGCTTATTTAATTGAAAGTATGAGTGGCTAAATACCACAACTAGGGTTGTGGGAACTATGACAATAATCGAAGTGTAGATTCATAGAACGAGTAGAGTGTGATTATTATTTGCAAAATATAATTCGTACTTTCGTTATTCATTATTTCTAATGAGTGCACACATTAGAACTTGCTTGTATCTATCAATTTTTCGAGAGAAAATTGGTATTTAGGAAAAAGTCGAATTAATCTGATGGTTTGGAGTGAAAATTCAAGTTCGAGAGAAGAGAATCTAGACACCAAAATATACGAGGGTAAAACCAGATAACACTTGAAGATTGAGAGGATTCGAGTGATAGTTATCTAACAAGACTGAGAGGTGTTAGATACATCTAACTCGCTGATCATTTGCAAAGAAACAATCATTCAAAACTTGTTCACGAATCAACACTAGATGTAACATCATAGAAAACACAACCCTAGTTTCATTCATTTATAATCACAACCTTGAAGTTAAAGTCCTGTTACTTGTGTTAATATGAGTATTATAACAAATTTTAGTTACTTGAATATTACAACTAAACCTTACATTTCGTAACCATTTTTTTTAGGAAATAATAACAACAGTTGAATAATAGCGATAATGAAACTATTTCTGTAAATAAATTCTCTGTGGGATCAACCTCAACTCACGTTGAATTCTATAAATTGATATCGACCATTTATACTTCTTAATTGAAGTGTAAGTTTGGACGTATCAAATTTTGGCGCCGCTATCAGGGAATTTCAATTCAGAAATATTTTACTAGCAATTATTCTAATTGTAGTTATATTTCCTAATTTTATGTCTTGTTCATTATATTGGTCTTTGCCAAGTAGGGTCAACAGTTGTCATGACCCGAGAGCACCCCCTAGTCGTAACACGGCGTACTCGACCCCGAAGGGGTCTTGTACAAGCCTCATAGTCATTCATTGCATTCAATAATGAAAATAGTGCGGAATTAAAAACTTTATATTTAAAACCATACGAATCAAAACATTCAATACTCATAGAAATCTTTCAAAGAAACAGTGGAAGACTAAGTCTCACATGTCCATCTTAGACAAAACTTTAACAAGATAGGGTCATGACCCTTTACAATTGAAGTCTTAACAATAGTCTCAAAATAAGGAAGAACTAGAAACAATGAAAGTATTTGTCCTCGACCTATGAGGACATACCAAGTCTTGGAGGAAAAATCTATCCAAGCACTTCAATCCTAGCTATAATCAATCACTTGCCGGAACCTACACTTGTAGTAAGAATAGGAAAATATGGGTTAGCACACAAAAATGTACCAAGTATGATGACCATGCAAAAACATGCATTAAAAGGGATATTTTGGTTAGAAACCTTACATTATGTCACTTTTTAGGAGCATCATGTACAATAGCATAAAAGGCATACAAGACAAGTAACAACATCATACAAGTCATAATATCACACCTTGACAATATCAACATGAAAACCTTTACCTTCACCTTATACCTTCACTTTTAAATGACCCTTATGCTATACCTTGTGCAATGCATGGATGACGTCCCATACCACCATCCACACCAACGCACCACATTAAGGCCACCAAGAGTGAACTTACCATTCCTTCCTTTTCACTTTTGCACATTATCCGTACAAAAAAGATATATCATTTCATAAGGCATGACAAGGGAAAAATAACTCATAATATAACCCAAGTACAACATACATATCAAATTAAGCATTTAAGAGCCCACATTCTTTAATAATTTCATTTAGGACACATTTAGGTCATAGCCATTAGGATTTAGAGAAACTCACTATGACCCTCTCAAAGCCTACTCGTGCAATGTATAGGTACCATCCCATACTACTACCTACACTTTGTAGAACCTATAAAGGACCCACAATGAAATCTCACATGATGGGAAGTAAGCATTAACCGGCATAGACCATGAGAGCTTGTCATGGAATTCGGTGTCATAAGTCCCCACACCATAAAGAGGTGGTCTACTTGCCTAAGGAAGACCGGTTCATATAGCTTAGGTGGATCCACTAGCTAGACCTATGCGGGAACATAGCTTATGGGATAAGGTAGACGATTATTGAAACTCATGCCTAACTTTGGGGGAGTTTCCATCTAACCAAATTCACTCGGTGCTTAGCCTACATTCCCATAGAATAGTTCATTACTTTGACATTATCACATATGAGAGGTGGCATTGGCCTACCGACTCCAATTCATTCATTAACACATGAAAGGGTTCCTTAAGCCTACAGATTCAAGGTACATTTAGGAAAGCTCATTAACTCCTCTTTCAAGGGTGCCATAGGCCTACCGGTTCAAGGCTCATCATTAACCTTCATTATTGGAAGGGTTCCCTAGGCCTACCTTTCCCAAAGTTCATTATTAACATGTGTGGAAGGGTGCTACTAGCCTACCGATCCAAGGATTCAACAATCAACAATACATTCATTTATACAAGAATAGGATGAATAGGCTCTACCAATTTGAGATATACCATATATTAAAGAACCCTTCATATTCTATCATCAACATTCATAAGTGTCACATTGAGAAAGTAGTCTTTCCATAATAACACATTTACATTCAAAAAATGATCACAATAGCTTCATTGAACTCCCATTCATACATACAATATCATGATAACACTTCAAATTATCATACTATGACTTCAAAGCCATGATCACAATGTACATAATAATGAAACACCTCCACCTTTCAAGTGGATCAACAATTCAAACACAATTTTATAATAACATGTAATTAGGTCAAATTGCCCTTTCAAAGCCATAATCACAAGTCCTCAATTCACCAACAATTCATCATAATTAAGCATAGATAATGATACAATTAAACAATCTAAATCAATCTAAGCATAAATCCACCATCACCCATTCATAATCAATAAACCCAATTCATAAGTCATAAATTAGAATTGAAAAGAATCATGGGTTCAAGGAGAAAAATCATATTAAATCACCAATTAAACATAAATATAATCATAATATGACCTTAGTAAACCTTTAAAATCATTTGGAGAGAGAACCCATGAGATTGAGTAAAATCCTTGAAATTTCATGAACTTTGAAAAGCTTTGAAAACTCTTTTGAAATTGACTCTAGGGTGAATACTAACCCAAGATGAAGGATCACCATACCTTTTACTAAGAATTCCCCATGAAATTTGATTAAGAAAGCTTTGAATCCAAACCCTAGCTCCCACTTCTTCTTCTTCCTTGAGTTGAGAGAGAAATAATGAGAGAGAAGAACTTTGGGGGTTTTGATTTGGATTTTGGAGAAATAAGGAGTAAATGACTTGTTTTAGAACTTAAAACTATTTATATTCATGATATAAACCCTTTAAAATCAACCCCACATAATAAAACATAAAAACAAAATTACTTAAAACCCTTAATTTGGGTAGCCCCGTTAGGAACCAAGGTCACTTGTACGGTCCGTGAAGGAGGACCACGGCCCGTGGTGGTACCCGTGGTCCTCTAGGCAGTATCTCCTTGATCTTTCCAAGCCTCCACCAGGCCAATTAATCATCACGGCCACTTCTACGAGTTGTGGTCATGACCACTAGCCGTGAAGTGGTCCGTGGGACTTGGGCAGTAGCTTCGCCAAGTTGCCTTGTTTGCCATGCCACCAATTTACCTTCACGGCCACTTCTATGGAACGTGGTCAAGGCCACTGACCGTGAAGTGGTCCGTGGTCATGAGGAAGTGCTTGGCCAAGGTTGGGCAGCCTTGGCCTTTGGCTTAGGCATTGCTCCCTTGGCTTGGCACATGCTCTAGCAACCCTTAACCAACATTAAAGGCCCTTCAACTATGGAGTCTAACACATACCTTGACGTTGACCCTCACGATTAGGCCCTAGTTCATCCTACCATTTTGCGGGTCGTTACCAAGATAGGTCTTGAGAGAACTCTAATCTCAAGCTTCACTAGAGAATGCTATCACTTGCCGGAACCTACACTTTGTAGAAAAATAGAAGAAATATGGATTAGCACACGAAATGTACTAAGTATGATGACCATGCAAAAACATGCTTAAAAGGACATTTTGTTGAAAGTCATGCTTGTATGCCATTTTAGTAAACTTCATGAACATTAATCACACGAGGCATAATACAAGTCACAACCAACAAATAAAGTCACATACATCACCTTTAGTCAAAACCACACATAAACATTTACCTTTTTACCTTTAGCCTCCACCTCAAGTAACCTTCATGTTACACGTGGTGCAATGTATGAGTAGTCTCCCATACCACCACCCACACCAAGGTGACACATTAAGATCACTAAAAGTAAACTCACCATTCAACATGCTTCACATTACAATTATTCATGCTCAACTAGTAGCAATATGCAACACATAAGCACATTCGTCAAGTAAGTCATTTGACCCACCTAGGACCTCTATCTAAAGTTACCCTAAGACCCACCTCAATAAGACATGAAGTGGCCGCCCATACAACCTCTTTATACCCCACCTAGGTATTCCTCAAGGCTACAAAAGACAAGGACCTTTCTATTTCAACATAACATGCTAAGTACCTACCAGGGAGTTTCAATTCAAAAATATTTTACTAGCAAGTATTCTAATTGTAGTTATATTTCCTAATTTTATGTCTTGTTCTTTGTATTGGTCTTTGACAGGTAGGGTCAACAGTGCTTGCCAAATAATAGAAGTATGGGACCTCCATTGATTTCATACGAGCTGGAACTGAGAAAAATTATTTGCAAGATGGTTGATGCACATGAAACTTGAGGCTCAGAGGCAGAGACTTGGACTTGAAGCTGAGACAATTGCTAAAAGTGCTCAGCGGAATGCTGTGAATGACCCACCAAGGGTGGTGCAGGAACATGAAGGAGTAGAAGAGATAGTTCCTCCCCACCGACAACCACTAGCTCCAAGGGTTCGAGCACAACAACCATCCCATATGGTGTTCAAATAGGATGATCTGGACTTACATGGAGCTGGAGCCACCGGAGCAATAGTGCTACCTACATTACCTCCAAGTGTGAAATTCATGATTACTAGCACAATGATTCAGCTGCTGAACTTGAAGGGTATTTTCAGAGGTGCAGCTGGTGATGATGCCAACCAGCACTTAATGAACTTCGTAGCAATATGCAAATCACAGGAAATCCCTGGGATGAGTCAGACTGCTATGAGACTGAGGTTGTTTCCATTGTCTCTCACTGGAGAAGCAACAAACTGGTTGAACGAACTGCCGAATGATTCAGTTAGAACTTGGACTGAATTGAAGAAGTCCTTCCTGGAACAGTTCTATCCTGAATCAAAAGAACTACAAATAAAGGTAAAGATAGGTGCACACAAGCAACTACCAGGAGAAGCAATGCATGATACTTAGTGGAGATTCATCCAAAAGCTGAAGAAGTGCCCGAACAATGTTTAAAACATGCATTTTACAGATCATTGAATAATGTCACTAGGCCTGTTGTTGAAATAGTGTTTAGAGGTTCATTCATGAGGAAACCTTTTCTAGAAATTATGCAGCTAATGGATGATGTTTTGAAAAATAATAGAGCATGGCACACATCACTGAAGTCAGATATATTGGGTTCACATTTGAGCTTTCAGCTGAACAGAAGAGGTGAGAAGAAGAAAGGGACCAAGACATGGCCCACATTAGGACTCAAATGGATCTACTCGCAAAGCACATCATGTCAGCTCCAAAGAAGGTGAATGCGGTCGGTGCATCTTAGAGGTATGAAAATCAGAGCATCGACTTAGATGAGGAGGCTAAATACTTGAGTAACCAGGGAGGTTTCCAAAATTATAACTCGGGAAACCAAGGATATAATTCTGGAAATGAAGGTCGGAACTACCTGAGAGAGGGGCAGTATGAAATATCTGGAAACAAAGAGCAAGGCAACTGGCAGAACAGAGATAATTATAGGAATGACCGCAGTGGTGTATATGTGCCTCCAGGTAATAGGGATCGAGTAGGTGGAAGTTCCATCGGGTCTAAAATAGAGGATATGTTGGCTAAGGTTCTGCAAAAGGTTGAATCAACTGATGCAGGTGTGAAAGAAATTAAGAGTGATTTCTCTAGTATGAGTCAGCTAGTTGATTCTCTCACCACTTCTATCAAGCATTTAGAACAACAGTTGGGACAACTATCAGCATCACTAAACTCAAGAAATAAAGGTAAAAGAAACATAAGTCGAGGCTACTTTACCTTTACAGCAGATACCTATACCGCCACCTCCATTCCTTCAAAGAACTAGGAATAAAGCTGAAGATGGGAAGTTTGTAAAATTCATAACCATACTGAGACAACTAGCAATGAATATCCCATTGGTAGAAACTCTGGAACAGATGTCATGATATGTTAAGTTCATGAATGACTTAGTCACAAATAAGAGAGTTGTAAGTTTTAAACCGACTGACAATATCCTTTATTGTAGTGCTATCTCTACAAGATCTTTGGTATAGAAAAAGGAAGATCCAGGTGCATTCACTATACCATGCACCATTGGAGCATTTGAGTTTGCAAAATCCTTGTGTGATTTAGGGGCAAGTATCAATCTGATGCCTCTAGCCATATATAAGCAATTAGGCTTGGCTGTTCCAAAACCTACTACGATGAGGTTGATGATGGAAGATGGGTCAGTGAAGTGACCTATAGGTATTTTATGTGATGTGCTTGTAAAAGTGGACAGTTTTATTTTTCCGGCAGACTTCGTGATTCTGGATTGTGAGGCAGATTTTGAGGTTCCCATAATTTTGAGAAGGCCATTTTTTGCCACAGGTCGAGCTTTGGTTGATGTTGAGAGCGGAGAGCTGAAGTTTGGGCTCAACAATGAAGAGGTAAAGTTTAAAATATGCAGGTCTATGAAACAGCCACAAGACATGAATGTGGTGTCTGCGATAGAGGTCATTGATGAAGGGGAGCTGAGGAAATATTTGTTGTGGAAACATTGGCAGTCGTGCTAATGAATTTTAAAGAAGACCTCCTGGATGACTATGTGGAAACTGTACATGCTCTGCAAGGCATGGGGTCAAATTCTCATGCTCCAAAGAAATTAGACCTAGACCTGAAAAATAGGTCAAATCCTTCAGCAAAGCCATCTATTTAGGAACCGCCTGTACTTGAACTAAAATAGTTACCCAGCCACCTAAGGTATGTCTTCTTGTGTAATAATAACACATTGCCAGTCATCTTGGTTGCAGATCTGAATGATGAACATGTGCAAGCTGTAGTCAAAGTTTTGACAAAGTACAAAAGAGCGATTGGTTAGACTATTGATGACATCATTAGGATACCTCTGTGTATTTGTACTCATAAAATCTAACTCGAGGAGGACTGCAGCCCAAGCATAGAGCACCAGGGAGGTTAAATCCACCAATGCAAGAGGTGGTCAAAAGGGAAATCATAAAGTGGTTGGATGTAGGGGTGGTATACCCCATTTCTGATAGTCATTGAGTTAGCCCAGTGCAGTGTGTGCCCAAGAAGAGTGGTATAACATTGGTGGTCAACGCAAAGAATGAGTTGATCCCGCAAAGACCAGTCACAGGTTGGCGAGTATGAATGGATTACAGGAAGTTGAACAACTTGACCGAGAAGGACCACTTTCCAATGTCGTTCATGGATCAGATGCTTGATAAGTTGGCTGGTAAAGGGTGGTATTGCTTCTTAGATGGATACTCTGGGTATAACCAGATATCAATTGCGCCGGAAGATCAGGAGAAGACCACCTTTACATGTCCTTATTGTACCTTTGCGTTCAAATGCATGACATGTGGATTATGTAATGCACCAGCAACTTTCCAGAGGTGTATGATGTCCATCTTCTCGGACATGGTAGAGGACACTTTGGAAGTGTTCATGGATGATTTCTCTATGGTAGGTGACACATTTGATGATTGTTTGTTGAATCTTAGCAGGGCACTACAGAGATGCGAAGAGGCTAATTTGGTGCTTAACTGGGATAAGTGTCATTTCATGGTAAAGAAAGGCATAGTCCTCGACCACAAAGTGTCACAGAAGGTACTGGAGGTAGACAAATTAATGATTGAGGTAATTGAAAAGTTGCCTCCGCCTATTTGTGTAAAAGGTATTCAGAGTTTTTTGG
Source organism: Solanum chiquidenum (assembly GCA_029582725.1). Taxonomy (NCBI): domain Eukaryota; kingdom Viridiplantae; phylum Streptophyta; class Magnoliopsida; order Solanales; family Solanaceae; genus Solanum; species Solanum chiquidenum. Next base: position 17,172 of record JAJOOS010002110.1, read on the forward strand.
GTCATGCAGGATTCTATAAGCGATTCATCAAGTATTTCTCAAAAATTGAACACCCCTTGTGCAAGTTGTTGGAGAAAGTGGTGAAATTGTCTTTGATGATGCATGCTTAAAATCCTTTGAGTGCCTGAAAGAAAAGTTGGTCTCTGCCCTAGTGATCATTGACCCGGATTGGTCAGAACCATTTGAGGTGATGTGTGATGCAAGTGGTACTTCTTTGGGAGTTGTGTTAGGGATGAATCGCAACAAGCTCGTCCACCCGATCTACTATGCCAGCAAATCTCTAAATGAAGCACAACGTAACTACAATGTTATTGAGTAGAAGCTACTTGATGTAGTATATGCATTTGAGAAGTTTAGGGCATACTTGTTGGGAACTAGAGTGATACTTCACACTTATCATCAGCACTACGATAATTAATGGCCAAGAAAAATGCAAAGTCGAGATTGATAAGATGGGTGTTGTTACTTTAAGAATTCGACTTTGAGTCAAAGCTAAAAGAGGTTGGGAAAATCAGGTACCTCATCATCTGTCTAGATTGGAGGCAGAAAATAAGGAAGAACTCGAGTCAGACATAAATGACTCATTCCCAGATGAGCAGTTATTAGCCATCACTCTTGATTTAATTCCTTGGTTTGCTGACTTTGCTAATTTTCTTGTCAGCAAATTAATGCATGAAGGGTTGACATTCCAACTAAGGAAGAAATTTCTTCATGATATTGGGAATTATTTCTAGGATGAACCCTATTTGTAGAAGGTGTGTGCTGACAACATCATCAGGCGATATGTACTTGAAGCTAAGATGATGAGTATCTTAGAGGCATGTCATTCTTCTCTGATATGTGGTCACCATGGGGTATCCGTACTGCCCACAAGGTTCTACAGAGTGGGTACTACTAACCTATAATCCATCAAAATGCAGTCGACTTGGACAAGAGTTGTGATGTATGTCAGCGGCAATAATCCATCTCTCGTCGCCATGAGCTACCAATTACACCTATTCTGGAGGTGGATTTGTTTGATGTGTGGGGAATTGACTTTATGGGACCATTTGTAAGCTCCTATGGGCAAAAGTATATACTAGTGGCAGTGGACTATGTGTCCAAATGGGTTGAGGCAATCGTCTTTCCTGAAAATGATGGTAAAAATATTGTTGGGTTTCTAAAGAAGAACATATTCTCAAGGTTTGGCACACCAAGAGCGATTATGAGCGATGGAGGCTCACATTTCTATAACAAAGTGTTTAGTGCACTTTTGGCTAAATATGGGGTTAAACAGCACAAGGTGGCAACTCCATATCATCCGCAAATAAGTGGTCAAGTCAAGGTGTCGAACAGGGAGAACAAACTCACCAATTAAGTCATTATTTCCAAAACCCCAAAAGAATCCCCAAGTTCATCCTCTCAAATATTTCTCTCTAGAACTTGAAGAAGAAGATAGAGTTCAAAGCTAGGTCAAGATCAAGGCACTCAATATCCAAGATTTTGAGGGAATTGTGACTAAGGTATGATAGCTCTTCATCCATGGACTTCTTTCATCCATGGAGTTCCCTAGTATTCCCCAATTGTGAAGATGAAATCCCCAATTTTAGTTAGGGTTTCTTCCAATATTGTGTGTATTGATGTATGTTGATCCAATTGAGTGGTTAATGATTGTTTATGGTTGAATTCTTAGTAAATCATATTTTTAAGATGAAATTACATGTTTACATGCCTAACCCACGTCTAGAAAGATGAAATTTAAGTAGGTGGATTTTGTCAGAGGGGAAATTGAGGATTTAGAGATAATCTTCTAGGATTGATGATATATATAGTATATTGCTTGAGATTAGGTAATATAGGTATGAGTTGAATAAAGCTAAAGTATACATGTTGAATCATGATTAATAATGCTTGAGTTTATGCCAATATGATGATGTATGATTAGAATTGCTAAAGGATGAAGCATGTGATTAGAATGTCTTGAGACTTAGGCATACATGATTATTGTAAGAAGTATTGCTTCGAGACTAAAGCTTGTAGTTACAAATGTTGATTACTAGGGCTTTGATAGTAGAGCTAATGTGATGAATTATGAATGTTAAGGCCTTGAGAGTGAAGCTTATATGAAAATGGTAGAGTAGTAGATAGAATTGTTGTGGAAGGACTTCACCCACCTAATCTACCTTATGAATGTTTGAATGCATGAAGTGACAGAATCACATTAGTTATAATGAAATCTACGTCTAATGCTATAATTCTAGATGTGATGATTGAAAGAAAGTTTAGAACCTCAAGGAGATAAAGTATGAGATTATGCATGTTTTATGAAATTTATGTAAATACTTTAAGAACACTTTGAGTGTGAAGTGCCTATGATTATGATGTTGGTGTTGTGTTGTCGAAAGGATATTCTCATATACACACATATGCATCAATATGATATGATGTGAAAGGTTTTCTCATATAGTATGATTCTAAGGTTGAAAGGCTTTATCACCTAGTTGAATCTAAAAGCAAGTAATCATGGATGGTGAAAGGCTTCCTCACGCATGATCTATAGAGTTATCTTAATTGATATACCTTGAAGTTGTGATATGAATTCCCTTCATGAATAGCTTGACTTGGTAAGACAAGACCATTTCATGGTAGCTTGAGTAGAAGATCTCATGGTAGCCTTGGATTGAGAAATTGTACCTTTCCAAAGGTTAGCTTGAACTAGCATAATAGAATTCTTGCATGGTAGCATGACTTGGTTAGGCCAAACCATTTCATTGGTAGATTGGATTGAGCAATAGTACCCTTCCTTGAGTATCTTGGACTTGCATGAAAGTATGCTTTCCATGATAGCTTGGTCTAGCACAATGTGGTGCTTTTCCTTGGTAGCCTTGAATCGGTAAATCGTAACCATTCATGTGTGATGACTTGCCTTGTACTAAGTAAAGAAGTACTTTCCATGAATTGTGGCAAGAGCTAAAGATGGACTATCCCCCAAACAAAGATACATGTTTATTATGAAACAAGGTTACTTCAAGAAAGTATCATAAGTATGTTTTAATATGAGATTTGCTTGTATAATGTATGATTAGCTTGGATTGTTGCTAGATTTGACTTCATTTATATGTATGACCAAAGGTGATTTTCCCTTGTCTATGATAAATAAGCTAAGGATGAAAATAAACGATGATGAACATGAATGATGGCCTAAAGTGGTTTACTTAGCATGAGTGAGATTTATGGGGTCTTATCCATGTCTTGCACAAGTATGCTTTGAGGTCATTTATGAAGTGTTCTTCTTATGTTATGATGATCTAAGTATTGACTATACTTTTGGATATATTGTAGCTCCTATGTTTATGAATTATGTCTTATTTTGACCAACGCTTATGTTATGCGTATGTTAATTATTTATTCTAGCTATAATATTTAGTACATTTTGTACTAACGCATACTCTTGCCTACATTCTTATCAAATGTAGGGTCCGACGATATTTACTTTCATCCCCGTGGCTAAGATCTTAGTAGGAACAAGGATTGAAGCTTTGGTGAGTCCTCATAGTTCAAGGAGACAGCCACCATGTTCTTTTGTCTTTCTTTTATGTTTAGACTTTTGTATGGGCTGCGTCCCAAAGACATTCATGTACTAGATGGTTTGAGACAAAGTGTAATAGACTTCCGCTTCATTTTATAAAAGACTTTGATGTTATGAAAATGTTTTAAATTTCTGCATCATTTCTATTACTTTATGTTATGATATGTTAACGGGCTTGTATGAGGCCTCTCGGGGTCTTGTACGCCTTGTTATGTCTAGGGGGTACCCCTGGGTCATGACACATTGAGAAAAGGACTTTCAGTCCTGGTGACTTAGTGCTACTTTTCAACTCCAGGCTTCATCTATTTCCTGGGAAATTGAGATCCAAATGGTCTGGGCCATTCAAGGTAACTCAGGTATTTCAATCGGGCGTGATTGAACTTGAGAATAACAAAGGTTAAAGGTTCAAAACCAATGGTCAGCGAGTCAAAGAATAGTTGGGAGTCCCGGAGGAGGTGAAAATAGTTGAGCAATGCAAGCTTGATAAAGTCTGAGTAATCAAGTAACCGGCATCACGCCGCGATGTTAAATTGTGCGCTGCTTGGGAGGGATTCAAATTACTACCAGAACTATCCACACACTTTAAAACAACAGAACAGAACTTCCTCTGGAGCAGTGTTTTTCAAAGCGAGAAATGAAAAAAGGGATAAGGGCTCGATTGATCGAAGCGAGAAGCATGATGCAGAAGAGAACATGGATATAACTAGGAGACTTGGTAAACTAAAAAAACAGAAGAGATTGAAGTGCTTAATAGCTTTCAAAGTTTTGCAGTTTCTAACAATAGAGCACATGAACAAATAAGAAAATCAACAACTACTGAGAGACAACAAATTGTGGTGACAAATTCTTCAAAGCAATAGGAAAACAGGGGATCAATTGGAGATTCAATTCTTTCAAAACTGACACAAAAAAATGTGACACCTATAAAGCATGATATCATGATGGTGAGATTAAGTACTCTATTCATTGCAGCTCCATAGAAATGAATATGCCTACTACTACACATTAGGGCCAGTACTTCATCGAAGGAGTTAAAACAATTAAAGCATAATAGGAAATTGAATGACCCTCAAGATATGTTAAACTAACCAATTTTAATCAGATATTGACTTCAGTTACAAAACAATGAGAACCCAAACTAATGAATATTTGGATGGAACTGGTCCAAATGAAATGGAATGGATTGTTTATATAGAGAACCCGAACTTAATTATTGTTATAGCTTTACATATTTATAGTTTCTTCCATGTTTAATATCAAAGCACATACAAAAAGGTAAACCAACAACTACAAAAAGTAAGTAAGCTAGGTCACCTGTTTCTTATATCAAAACTATAGAACTTGTAGTGATTTTAAAAAAAAACAATAAGAGTTAACTTGCTTTCTACAAGTCATTTGTGATAAAAACTACAAAATGCAATTCAACAGCCAAAAAACAATCTGAGGAATTCATGAGTAAATGAGTATAAAGGAAAATGATAAACAAAAGTAAAAATAACACAACATCAATTTGGGATTAGCACAACATCACTAAAATGGTATTTACTCACTCAGCTTGATGGTTTAGTTCAAATTAATACCAAAACTTGTCAAACACCTAACCTCAAGAGTAGTACGTTGGAGAGCGAGAAACATAAAAAAGTGATATAGAACAGTGAAAACAGAGACAGATTGTGAAAAATTACAAAACAAAATTAAATTTCATAATATGAAAAAGAAACAGAGCATAACACATAAGTTAGTGCTACAGGTTAGCTTATCTTCTCGCTTTAAGTGACAAATGCTCGCTTTAAGAACCCTGCTCAAGAGTTAGACAAAACTTGTTATAGCTTAGCTTATGAATAAAACAGAGCATAAAAGAGAAATTAGTGTTACATGTTAGCTTAGCTTCTCTCTTTAAGAGACAAAATGCTCGCTTTTAAGAACACTCCTCAAGAGTTAGCAAAAACTTGTTATAGCAACTGGATAGAAATGTAGCTAAACAAGTAATTATCTGAAATATCGATAATATAATTTTATCAACTCAAGTAAAAAAATTGATATTCATATGATACAATCGAAAACATTCGAACAATCATGAATAGTTGACTATATTAACATCGACCTTAGAAATAGTGTAATCAATTCAATCAGTTTCCCATCATATTAAGAACACGCATAAATCACAAAACACAGTTAGAAAATACAAAAAAAAAACTTAATTTTACAAAATCACAAATTGCCCTAACTAATTTGAGTACCTGGAAGTAGGCTTTTGTCCGACGAAAAGTGAAGGACAAGATGAATGTTGTAAAACCTACCAGAAAATGTAAAATAAGAAAAAACAATTAAGAAACCTTCAAACTTCAAACGATTTGAAAAATCAATTCTTGTTCAATAAGTTAACAGACTTGATGGAAAAATATGACCCACTAGAGCAAAATCACAGCGGTCTCTTTGTGATGAAGGGTCGTTTAAGTAAGACAATGAATCTGAAATTGAATTGTGAAGATGGAGAATTTGAAGTCTTACATCAAACATTTTGCTTTGAGCAGATGCGTTGAGGTGTTTGAGAGAGGAAAACTATTGAGGAAGCAGAGGAATAGGGTTTTGTTTTTAATTTTTCTTATTAACAATTGGAGGGAATAACTTATTCTAGTAGAAAAATTGGAGAGAAACATAAAAAAAGAAAGTTGCATTTATTAGTACCTTTTACTGGCTAATTATTTTAATTGTCACTAAAAAATACCTTTTACTGGCTAATTATTTTAATTGTGGCTAAAAAAATACTTTTCACCGAGTATTTTTCATATGCCACTAATAATTTAGCTTAAAGAATTAATTAACGGCAAGTCATTAATTATCGCTAAACAATTGCCGCCAATACAATACCCCATTTTGTAGTAGTGGCAACCAAATTATGGTGGTCTATTATCCGGGCCAGATTGTCCCCCACAATGGAAGACAACTAGTTGACTTGGGATCGGGTGGTTATGATTGCTTGTTTGATGAAGAGGCATAGATAGATTTTTCCCAGATATTGATGGCGGAGATACACGAGAGGGCATTCCGTGAGAAGACCACACTTTCATTTCCGTGTTCGATTTTTTGTCTGCGTAGAGAAGCCACTATTCCAGTCTGGGGTAATGATCGTCTAGTTGAGGTGGCCAAGACTGTTGATGTCGGTTTGATACGGTATGAGGCAAACCCAGTGGTACCACATAAGGGTATTCAGTTTGATTTGCCTCCTATGGGCGAGGCACTTGCTCCCGACCAGCCCGTAAAGGGCACCATTCTAGCCTCCACTGCAAAGCTCGATATGACAGCTCTAGCTTCTTATTCATCCGGCCCGGCTGCGAGCACACCACACACTCCTATTTTTATAGGTTTCGCTATGCTGCCCCTAGCTAGAGTCTAGAAATTGGAGACTCAAATGCCGACCCTCTTGCAGCATATTCAACCTTGGATGAGAAAGACCATGAGGAATCAGAAGTGAGGGTAGAAAAGGCTGTTGAGGTTGAGATACACGTAGTGCACCAGAGAATTGATGTTTCTGAGCTTCATATGCTGGACAGACCCCAGTCTGAGCCGACTGTTGATCTAGGTTCCTTCCAGATGGAGTTAGCCAAGCTCCGGGCTTACATAGGTGCCTTAGTTACTATAGATTCAGTTGTACCTGAGCCTCCTCCAGGATGATGGAGGAGATGTGATATATTCCATGTTCGGTGGAAGAGCCTTCCCTTGACCCTTATGTTGTGACTGGAAAGCACGCATGGTCTTCTAAGAGTATTAGTAGGGAGGAGGAGCAGAGATCAAAGAAGAAGGAAAGGCAGCAACTTGAGGCGGAACCACGACAATCGAGAGTTAATGAGGAGATGCGTCAGCTTAGATTGAGAGAGTTGGTTGTCAGAGCATCTGGTTCGAGGATCACTATTGATGGTGTGCACCTCTGGTTGTTTCAGAAGGTGTCACTAAGGGCGCCACACATGTTGATACATCAGGTTCATGGCAACTGGCCCACCAGCTTCTTGAGTGATCTTTGGCGCTTAAGCACCACAGGTTTGTCTCACCTTATGTTTTACTTTATTTTTTCATTGAGGGCATTGCACTGTTTTTCGTGTAGGGGTGGGGTGAACGGATTGTGAGTGTTAGGGTGAAGTCTGAATAACCCAACTCACAATCCTTCCTTGGGGTTTTCTTGGCTTTGTTCTTTTTCCCCTATGAGCTGTTTAATTTCTGTTGAACTAGCATATTTAGGATAGTAAAAGTGTAGAAGTAGGCTAAAAATAAAAACATGATGGCAAAAGAGCAAGAAAATTGACACCCCCTCCAAATTTTGATATGTGCTATATTTGTGTGATTAATAAGTTGAATGTGTAGGATCTTTGTATGAAATGATAGGAATCGATTAGACAACATGACTTAAGTTGCAACTTGAACCAGATACACTGACGATTTGATAGTGAAATAAGGTTCCATGTGTGTGTGAGGATGTTTGTATATTCATATTGTACGTGCCAATCTAGAACTTGCCCCGTTGGTCTCGCTAAGATGACTTAAACTGTGAATTAGGAAATGATCATGGGCCATTGCTGAAAATGAGTCCATATAAGCCTAAAAACAACCAACCAAATGAATGATTTGCTCCCTTCGATCCAAATTTTTTAGCCTAAAGAAGACTATTCTTTCAATTTACCCTATTCACCTTCCCTGAGTAAATTGTTAAACTTTGCTTTGGCCCTAGTCCCTCCTTGGACATTCTGTACCTCAATGCAGGCTAAAAGCCTAAGTTTAAGATGGCTACTTCAGTGTTGTTCACCTTAATCTTAGCCCTATTCCTTCCTAGGACATCGTAAACCTCGACTCATGCTAAAAGCCTAAGTTGAGGGTGGCCATTATGGAGGAAAACAAGAAGAAAAAAAAGGGTATGAAAAGAGTTGTGTGTAGAGAAATGAAGAAAAATGTGTAAAAATATATGAGATGGTGTGACTGAATATAAAGACAAAAGAATGAAAGCTTAAAAGATGAAGAAAAATGAATCAAGCAAGAAAATCAAGTCAAAGTCACACCCAAGCTTCAATGAATGGTATAGAGAAGAGCAAAACTAAGACGATTCCAAGATTGGTTGTAAAATAGAAAAATTGTCGATGTAATGTCAAGGAGGGAAGAAAAGTCACTAATATCCAAATACACCACACCTGAACCTGAGCCTAACTTACTAACTAAGAAAGTCATACAGTGATCCTAATTGAACTGTTTCAAAATCGAATTGTACAAAATAAGGGCAAGCCTATGGTATTGTGCACAAACTGTATTGAATTCAATTATGAGTGTGAGTGTATGTTGAGTCCCTAACTAAAACTCTAATTCCGTGTGAAAAAGGGGTTTCTTCGCGGTAAGGGCACAAGTTACAAAGAGTTGGTATCTTGGTAATTGTTTCTTATGTATGTAAATGTGTCTATTAGTATGTCTATGTCATAAATTGATCCTCGTGTGTTGACTCGTTGATTCAACTAAGGGATTGCACTGTGATGAAAATAAATAATAAGGGTGGAGTATTGATAAAATGCCATATGATTTCTTGAGTTTTTGGGTTACTTTTGCATAAGTGTCGTTTAGATTTTGTTGTGTCGCTTGAGGACAAGTAACATTTTTAAGTTGAGGGTGTTAATGTACCGTGAATTTATGGTACTTTCGATGCATTAAACTTAGAGTTTGCATGAGTCTTCGGCATTTTGTTAGTAGATGTATATTGAGTCCCTAACTAAATTGGCTTCCCTCTCATCACCTTGTCTCGAATAAGAAGTAGCTTCTCGTCATCAAATTGACGCTCATGAATCTGCTCAACTAAGGAAGAACGAGCCTCAATTAAAGCAATCAAACCACCCATCTCCTCAGAAATCTGTAATCGGATGAGACTCTTGGCTAACCTCTAAGCAGCCAATGGTCTCTCCTCCACACTAATAGCGACAACACTTCCCATGCTAGAAGTCTTCCTAGTTAACGCACTGGCCACCACATTGGCCTTTCCTGGATGATAAAAGATAGTAATATCATAATCCTTCAGTAGCTCAAACCATTTGCGTTGTCTCAAGTTCAGATCTCTCTAACTAAATATATACTGAAGACTTCGATGATCTATGAAGACCGCACAATGAACTCCATACAGATAATGTCGCCATTGCTTAAGCACAAAACACCACGGTTGCCAACTCTAAATCATGGGTAGGGTAGTTCCTCTCATGGGTCTTAAATTATTTAGAGGCATAGTCAATCACCTTATCCATTTGCATCAGAACACCACCTAATCTGACTCCAGAAGCATCACAATAAATAGTGAAGTCCACACCCTCCTCGGGTAAAGTCAAGACAGAAACCGACATCAACAAGGTCTTGATCTTTTGAAAGCTTTCCTCACACTCATCAGACCACTGGAAACTCACACTCTGCCGAGTCAATCTAGTCAAAGGAGATGCAATAGTGGAGAAGATCTGCACAAATCGACGGTAGTAGCCCGCAAGTCCCACAAAACTAAGAATCTCACTAACTAATGTAGGTCTGGTCCAACCCCTCACTACCTCGAATTTACCCGAATACCATCCTTGGGCACTACGTGGCCCAAAAATGTCACAGAATCAAGCCAAAACTCACACTTCGAGAACTTGGTGCAAAGTTTCTCCTCCTTCAATCTCTAGAGTACAATCCTCAAATGTTGATCATGACCTACCTCGGTCTTAGAGTACACTAAGATGTCGTGAATGAATACTATCACAAAGGAATCCTAATAAGGTCAAAATACTTCGTTGATCAACTCCATGAACGCTGCAGGGGCCTTAGTCAAACCGAAAGACGTCACAAGAAACTTATAGTGCACGTGCCGCAAATCAATCTTAGAAAATAGAAATGCACCCTGAAGTTGATCAAACAAATTATCAATATGAGGAAGGGGATACTTGTTCTTCACGGTCACTTTGTTCAATTGTTGATATTCAATACACATCCTCATGGATCCATCCTTCTTCCTCACAAACAACACAGGAGTACCCCTTGGAGAAACACTAGAGCGGATAAACCCCTTACTCAACAATTCCTATAACTGATCCTTTAGTTCATTCAACTCAGTTGGAGCCACACTATAAGGAGGAATAGAGATGGGCTTGGTGTCCGACTCCAAGTCATAGCAAAATTGATATCCATATATGGAGGAATAATTGGAAGATCAATAGGAAACACATATGAAAACTCTCGAACTCCGGCACAGAGTCCATGGGAGATGGCTCAACACTAGTATCTCGAATGAAATTTAAATAGGGCAAACACCCTTTATCTATTAATCTTTTAGCTCTAATGAAGGAGATAACCTTGTTAGGGTAAGAACCACTAGCACCCGTCCACTCCACTCTTGGGACACCCGCCATCGCTAAGGTCACAGTCCTAGCATAAAATCAAGGATATCATGATGCGGAGACAGTCAATCCATACCCAAGTTAATATCCAAGTTTACCATTTCCAAAATGAACAAAGTTACCCAAGTATCATACCCGACTAAAGAAACAAGACAGGATTGATACACTCGATCCACCACTAAGATTCACCCACTGGTGTAGAATCATGGATAAGCACATGCATGAAATCAGACATCATATCAAATCAACCAGCAAAATAGGTAGACAAATAAGAGAAAATAGATTTTGGATCAAACAATATAGACGCAGGTCGATGGCGAACTAGGACAATACATGTTATCACATCATCAAAAGTCTCAGCCTCAGGCCTCCCTGGAAAAGCATAACACTGGCCCTCACGCCCACCCATAGTCAGAGTAGAACCTTTACCTCCACCATGTGGAGATGGAGCACCCCTACCAGAAGTCCTGCCACCTCTACCGGACTGAACTTTGCCTCGACCCATGGTCAGAGGCGCTGAATCCCTAGCTGGAGTAGTTGAATAAGAACGTTGAGGTCCTGAATAAGTATGTAAAGGATAGTGTCACAACACATATGACCTGGATCCCCACAAGTAAAGCTAGATCTCAGCAGGGATAAGTGTTGTTGCAAACCAAATGAACTACCATGGCTACCTCGACAAAAACCATAAGAACTTTCAGGTTGACTACCCACTCTTGGTTGCTTGCATATAAGCATGAACTGGTCCACTACGCTGAAAGGAACTACTACCTCTGTGAAGAAAATCTACCCCAGATGAGGCACCAAAAAACTGTCCAAACGACCAGGCCCTCTTGGGATCCCCAAACTCCTCTAACACTATCAACTCTACCTCCTTGGAGGTGCTCACAATGGACCAGAAGAAAGCCCCCTCTCTGGCTTCCTTGAACATATAAGACCCGACCGAGAAAGTCAACCCTTTCACAAACTAGCAAACTCTCTCTGCCTCATCTGGAACAATAGTCACAGCATGCCTAGAAACCTCATAGAAATGGGCCTCATACTCGGTCATAGAAAAACTACTCTGACTTAAGCTCTCTGTCACGACCCGGGAGCACCCCCTAGTCGTAACCGGCGTACTCGACCTCGAAGAGGTCTAATACAAGCCTCTTAGCATTCATTCATCGCATAGACACTAAAACCATAAGGAATTTAAAACTTTCTTTACCA
>JAJOOS010002111.1:0-35177 GCA_029582725.1 Solanum chiquidenum
GAATTTCAAAGAGGCAAGAGCTTCCTATGAATCCTATATTGGTGATAGAGTTGTTTGATGTATGGGGCATTGATTTTATGGGTCCATTTGTGAGTTCATATGGGATGAAGTATATTCTTGTTGCGGTTGATTATGTATAGAAGTGGGTAGAAGCGGTTGCACTATCCAATAATGAAGGCAAAAGTGTCACCGCATTTATGAAAAAGAATATTTTCTCCAAATTTGATATCCCGAGGGCGATCATCAGTGATGGAGGTTACCACTTTTGTAATAAGTTGGTCAAGGCACTACTTGACAAATATGGTGTCCGCCACAATGTAGCCACTCCTTACCATCCATATACTAGTGGGCAAGTTGAAGTGTCCAACAGAGAAATCAAACAGATTTTGGCGAAGACTGTGAATGCTAATAGAGTGGATTGGTCAAGAAAGCTTGATGATGCTGTATGGGCCTATCGCACTGCATACAAGACCCCCATAGGTATGTCTCCTTACCAACTTGTATATGGGAAGTCTTGTCATTTATCGGTAGAGCTAGAGCATAAGGCGATGTGGGCAATGAAGAAGCTAAATTTGGATTGGGGCGCTGAATCTAATCAAACAGTGAATGACTTGAATATGCTTGATGAGTTTCGCCTAAAAGCTTACGAAAGTTCAGTCTTGTACAAATAGAAGATGAAGCGGTATCATGATAAAATAATTGAAAAGCGAGAATTTGTGGTTGGTGATCTTGTGCTTCTATTCAACTCTAGGTGTGCTTGTTTCCAGGCAAACTCAAGTCCAAATGGACTGGTCCATTTTTTCTCACAAAAGTGCTCCCTCATGGAGCGATTGAGCTTGAGAATAGTGAAGGAACAAGGTTCATGGTAAACGGGCAAAGGATCAAGATCTATCTGGGAAATGCTGAAAGTGTGCAAGAAGTGATCGAGGCCAACAACATTGATGAAGTCTGAGTAATCAAGAAACTTGCCTCGTGCCGCGACGTTAAATCATGCGCTGCTTGGGAGGCAACCCAAGATGTACAATCTATCCAACGATAGGTTTTTGTTTTCCATTTAGTAGCTATCTTTGTTTAATTGCGTCTCTGTATCAATTTAGATAGGTGTTTTAGTTTTTTTTAGTGTTGGCTAGAATTAGCATAGAGTCCGTGTATAAAAAGTGTACAGAAAATGTAAAAAAAAAAAATAGCCTAATGGTTGCTACATGTGCAGGTACGCCATGAAAAATCTGCAGAAGATGGTCTGGTGCAGAGGTCTACGGACACCATCGATGGTCTGTCGTTCTATCCACGAACCGTGGATGGTGTCCGTAGATCAGAGGTAAGCCCCTAAATTTTTCCAAATGTAAGTGTGATCTACGGTCCCAATCTATGTACCATAGATCGACTCACGGACTGTAGACGGGGACTCGTGGGTCCAAACCCTAATTCTGTCTGACCCGACCCGTACCCCCTTATTTAAAACTCCCCTAATTTCAAATTATTTCCACTTCCCTCCATTCACTATCCAACCGTTTCAACCATTCCATAAACTCCCTAAATAACTCCTTAACTCCCGCATAAAATCATCCCTTCCATTCCCCCATAATTCCCAAAATTCCTTTCCATTCCGAATACAACTTATTCCATATTCCACAAAAAGCGTCCGGTGTTGGGTTAGTAACGAAGAGGTAATTCTTTTATCTCGCAAAGCTTAGTGTCGTCATGCAATCACCCCACTCCTCGTTTCTTGTAAGGTAATAGACTTTCCCCTCACTTTGAATTTCGGTTCATAGATTGAATTTAGAAAGTCGGGAGTTGGTTCTTGACCTTGGGTAATTGTTAGATAAAATTGGAAATTACAATACCCTTGGAACAATAAATTGTGATTGTGTTGCCTAGTTGTATGTTATTATAAGTCTAAATATAAGTTTTGACTTAGGGTTCCAAAGTTGTTTTAAATATTTGCTAAAATGATTAATCAGAACCCTGAGAATGAAAAACTAGCATGCTCTAATGTTGAAATGCATGGTTGGCGTGTCGCCCTTCTCCCCCTCCAATTGCCCATTGGTCATCCCCTTTGAGTAACTCACTGGACCAAAGGGAGGACTAAGTGCGCATTTGGTGAATCGCCTAGTGCACTTGGCGAGCCCAGGTGTTCAATTGGCAAACTAAAATGGGCAAGGGATGAAATCTTAAATTGTAACTTGTAGGGTCAACTTCAAATGATGATATCTCTTAGCTCAAAACAAATTAGGTGGGGAATTACCTACCCAATTAAAGGTCTCTGAGTCCTCTTTCCAACACCACCGAGTTTGCCCAACTCCGATCTCGGTTTAAAACTTTATGCCCAAAATAGTGAAGAACTGTCGAAATGGGCGAGCCAAGGGCCATTAGGTGAGTCACCTAGTGCCCTTGGCGAGCCAAGGGGTGCAAAGGGCGATCTTAGACGGGTTTGGTGCAAAATTGTAAGTTTAAACTTTGTGGATCTTTAATTCTTTTCTAAGTTGAGTCCGTATTATTTTATTCCTTTCCCTACATGTATAAAACCCTTTTAAGACCTAATTCCTTTCATTTTAAGCACCTCAAAATAGAATTAAAAGAAACCCATCTCCTCTCAAATTTTCTCTCAGTAGAAACCCTCCATTAGAGAAGAAGAATAAGGGAGCAATAGAGGCTAGGGTTTGGCCATTTCAAGGTTGTTTATTCTCATATTTCTTGTGGATTTTTCGGATTAAGGTATGCTGGCTCTTTATCTAGGGTTATCTCTCACCTATAGTCCTATCAAAGTGTATTTCAAACATGCAAAACTTCAAAACCTAGATCTTTCACTCTTCAACATGGGTTCAAACTTTTATTGTTTTAAATGACTTTATTATGAAGTAATGTGGTTGTATTGATGTGGAATGGTGGTTTTATGAAAACCCCTCTCAAAGAACCCATGTTTTCCTACAGTCTTAAATGGTGCCCTAAGAAGTGGATTTGTGGATTGTTCAAGCATGTCATTATCAGATACTTCAATTGAATATGTTTATTGAAGTAATATGATTATGCATGCCTAATTATGAAGAATTGTTGGTATGTGGTGACGTATTGATTATGGCCTTGTAAGGAAAATTCATGATATAACTTATGTTGATATAAAATTGTGTTCTATTGATGTGTGATCCACTTATGGTGGAGGTGGCTACTTCCTATGTACATTATGGTAAATAAATTGATAAAAGTCTTCTTATTACCCTAGTTGTGAAGAATATATGCATGAATGTGATATGAAAAGTGTAAGTATGAACATGATATGATGTATATCTCACATGTCTATATGACATGATGCATGTTTTCCATGATCCGATGCATTTCATAGTTGAATAAAAGATATGAAGCATGTTTCACTTAAGTTAGTGATATGAGTTGTTTAGCATATATACTGAAATGTAAGGAGTCTTATCTATGGTGGCGTAGAGGAACAATTAGGTTTAGTGTGAAGAGGTAGTATGGGTTTCCATTTCATATCTTACTAAAGTGTGTCTTAGGGCTATTATAGATAGGGACCCTACGATGATTGAGACACGTTGCTTGATGTATATGTTCTTGTATTATGTCTTGACATTGAAGGAACATGTGGAGAATTGTAAGTTCACCGTCGGTGGAAATGTGATTATAATGACTTGGTTGTTGGTACTACTTGTATTTGATGCCTCTTACTCTTATGTTCATGAAATATCTTGAAATTGGTATCATGCATGGTTTCCAAACAAAAATGTCTGTTTTAGCATGTTTTTGCATAGTCATCATACTTAGTACATTTTTGTGTACTAACTCCATATTTTCCTCTCTATGTCTACAAGTGTAGGTTCCGGAAAGTAACTTGCTAGTTCTAGTGAAGACTTGGATTGAGACTCCCAAGTTAGAGTTGTATGTCCTCATCATTTGGGGACACATTTTAGAAGCTTTATGTTTTGTTCTACTTCTTTGTATTAAACTCTTTTGAGACTTTTCAAGTGTAAAAGGGCTATGACCCTACTTATGTAGGTTTCTAAGTTTGTAGTAAGATGGCCACGTGAGACAAGTAGAATTTCGCTGCAATGTTTTAAATGTTTAGTATGTTTTGAATAGTATGGTTTTAAATAAAAAGTTTTAATATCGTGCAATTCTATTATTGATGCAATGAAATGAACTATGAGGCTTGTATAAGACCCCTTCGGGGTCAAGTACGCCGTGTCGCTTTGGGGGCATAGGCTCGGGTCATGACAAACATGGTATTAGAGTAAAGATTTTGGAATGGTACCTATAGGATGCCATCTCACATGCCACGTCTAGTAGAGTCTTGTTCAGCGATGTGAGTCGCGGCTCATCTATGAGTGATAGGCTGTAGGATGTTAGGATGTTTAACTTTCTTCATACTCTTATGTCGTATGTTAGAGCTAGATCTATAGATTTCCTTTTCCTGACCCTTCTCTTGTGTTTATAGGATATGAATACAAGAAGGAATATCGCTAGGAGGGTGGAAGGAGAGGGTGTGAATAGAGGAGTTCCTCCTTTACAGAATTAAGACCCTAAGGGGAATCAAGTTCCTCTAGGTGGTTAAGTTCCCCAAGATGAGGAAGTCCCTCAAGATTCTCAAGTTCCAATTGATAAAGGGGCTATGACTAATGTGGAGATAGGATGGCTCTCCAAACCCTGACTCATTCTTTGACGGCTCAAGTGACTAGGGATGCTAGAGATTATGAGAACCCTAATGAGAGCACTATGACTTCGAGGCTAAGGGATTTCAATAGAACGAATACTCCTAAGTTCTTTGGCTCTCAAGTGGGTTAATACCCTCAAGAGTTCCTAGATGAGGTTTATAAGATTGTAGATGCTATGGCGGTGACTACTAGGCACAAAGAGGAGTTTGTCGCTTATCAATTGAAGGGTGTGGCAGAAGTGTGGCATACTCAATGGAAGAGGAATAGGCCAGAAGAAGCGGGTGCTATAGGTTGGAGGTGTTCAAGAGAGCTTTCCTTGATAGATTCTTTCCTAGGGAGAAAAGGGAGGCAAAGGTAGAAGCGTTTATCAACCTTCGTCAAGGAGGTATGGGTGTTGAGGAGTAATCTCTTATGTTCACCGAGGTTTTTAAATATGCTCCTTCTATGGTTGTGGATCCAATAGATGAAATGAGTAGGTTCGTGACGGGTGTGTCTAGCTTAGTAAGAAAAGAATGTGGTTAGGCTATGATTCATGATAACATGGATATATCTCGTCGTTTGGTGTATGCTAAGCAAATGGAGGATGAAAAGCTCCAAGAAAAGATTAGTGAATTGAAGAGGTCTACGTCTGATGATCAAGGTCAACCTAAGTTCAAAGAGAAGTCAACCAACCAAAATTCCTCCTATGATTCTTCTATGGTGAGCAAAGGTGGGTTGTCTAACCCTAAACCTCAAGGAGGAAGTGGAGGTGGTTCTCCTTATGATAGGCCTACCTGTGCTAATTGTGGAAAACACCATTTTGGTAAGTGTCTTGCCGGTACGGATGGTTGTTTTGGGTGTGGAAAGAAGGGACAAAAGATGAGAGATTGGTCTACACTCATAAATATGGGGAGAGAGGCCAATCAAGATTCCTATAGTGGCTCGGATCCTAATGCTCCCAAGAATAATCATTTCTATGTGCTTCAAGCTAGGGAGAGTAAGGAAAGTCATCAGGGTGAAGACACTAGTAAGTGATGGTTTCCTTTGATTTAGAATGTGATGTTGAGATCTTTATGTTGTGTTCATGTTAGTCTAGTATGAATATGAGTTCTTCCTTAAGTGGGGGATAGTATGTTGATTATGAGGTTGTGAAGAAATCCGGTATCCAGATCACTTTCTTCTATTCCTATTCAAGCTTGAGACTTAGTGTTCTTAGTAACTTATTTCATGTTTTGGAGTCATGCATGATTATGTGTTGCATGGCTTCCTTATGTTATTCATGCTCTGGTGAGATTATGATATAATGATAAAAAAAAAGAGTAATCGATCTATATTCCCTCATGTTGTTGTGCAATTAGTATGAGTTGCTTGTTGTGAATTCAAGAAGTGAATGTATGATCATGCCTATGTGTTCTTTTGAGATTAATTGCATATCTTGGCTTCATGTTGTTATAATGAGCATGCTTATGATCGGAGAAGGTAGTTCCTCCATTTAAAGTAGGAAATGATTAAGTATGTGTGCCTAATGAGTTTGTAGAATGCAATGAATACATGTTGCGATAAATTTGATGTTTCTTTTAGTTGGTGCATGGATTATGATGTTGTATGTTTGATGGACTGCTAGTTTTGAGTCATTACTTGTTTGAATGTTTAGATTGTCATTCGAGAACGAATGTTCCTAAGTGGGGGATAATGTAACGACCCAGAAAATGATAGGATGACCGAGAGCGTTGATTTTTGGGTTAGTATGACTTTGAGTAGATGTATGGGCTGTTATAGTAGCTTAATGGGGGTGAGAATGAAGTCTAGGGTTCAAGAAAGGACCTAGGCTAGCAAGTTAGGGTGAAGGAAGTCTTGTTCTTTGGTGGGCCTTTTGGCGATGGGGCTGTTTGGTCGTCCAATGGGATGGGCGAGTCGCCCAATGACCCCCTAATTGGCCTTGTGGACTGCCCACTTAGTCAGCCTACTGGAAAAAAGGGTGAACATGGTCCATGATCGCCAAGTTGGTTGGCGTGTTGCCCTTCTCCTCCTCCAATAGCCCATTGGTCATCCCCTTTGAGTAAGCCACTGGAGAAAAGGGTGGACTAAGTGTCCATTTACCGAATCGCCTAGTGCACTTGGCCAGCCCAGATGTCCATTAGGAGAACTAAAACGGGCAAGGTCTGAAATCTTAAGTCGTAACTTGTAGGGTCAACCTCAAATAATGATATCTCTTAGATCAAAACGAATTTGGCGGGGCATTACCTACCCAATTAAACGTCTCTGAGTCCTCTCTCCAACGCCACCCAGTTTGACCAATTCCGATCTCGGAGTAAATAGTTATTCCCAAAATAGTGAAGCACTGTCAAAATGGGCAAGCCAAGGGCCATTAGCCGAGTTGCCTAGTGCCCTTGGCGAGCCAAGGGGTGCATAGGGTGATCATAGACGGGTTTGGTACATAATTTTAAGTTTAAACGTTGTGGGTCTTTAATTTTTTCTAAGTTGAGTCCCTATTATTTTATTCCTTTCCCTACATGTATAAAACCCTTTCAAGACCTAACCCCTCCAAATAGAATTAAAAGAAACTCATCTCCTCTCAAATTTTCTCTCACTAGAAACGCTCCATTAGAGAAGAAGAAGAAGGGAGCAATAGAGGCTAGGGTTTGTCAATTTCAAGGTTGTTTCTTCTCAAATTTCTTGTGGATTCTTCGGATTAAGGTATGGTGGCTCTTTATCTAGGGTTATATCTAACCCTAGAGTCCTATCAAAGTGTATTTCAAAGCATTCAAAACTTCAAAACCTAGACCTTTCACTCTTCAACATGGGTTCAAACTTTTATTATTTTAAATGCCTTTATTATGAAGTAATGTGGTTGTATTGATGTTGAACGGTGGTTTTATGAAAATCCCTCTTAAAGAACCGATGTTTTCATACAGTCTTCAATGGTGCCTTATGAAGTGGGTTTGTGGATTGTTCAAGCATGTGATTATCAGATGCTTCAATTGAATGAGTTTATTGAAGTAATATGATTATGCATGCCTAATTATGAATAATTGTTGGTATGTGGTGATATATTGATTGTGGACTTGTAAGGCAAATTCATGATATAGCTTATGTTGATATAGAATTGTGGTCTATTGATGTGTGATCCACTTATGGTGGAGGTGGTTACTTCCTATGTACATTATGGTAGTTAAATTTAGAGAAGTGTGCTATTATTGAAAGGACATTCTCAATTATGCACATATGAATGAAGATGGTTGCGTGTGGAAGGTCTCTTCCTATATGATATATCTTGAATTGGTAGAGTTAGGTTTCCTTTTCTTGAAAGAATGTATGAATTTATATGATCATTAATGTTATGATGTGTTGATTTCAAAGGTTATTCTCTACTCTTCACTAAAGCATGTTAAGGGATTCTTATATGAAAGGTTATTCTCATGTTTGAATCTATGAGTTATCCTCGTGTTGGGAGAGGATGGATGCCCTATGGATAGTTGAGGCGGGGTATCTAGTAGCAATCCTTTGAAATAGATACCCATACGTTAGTTGAGGTGGGGTTATCTAGTAACAAACTCTATCTCTAAAGGACTTATGCAAGATGGAATGAAATGGATCCCCATACGTTAGTTGAGGCGGGGTTATCTAGTAACAATATCTC
Organism: Solanum chiquidenum; assembly: GCA_029582725.1. NCBI lineage: Eukaryota > Viridiplantae > Streptophyta > Magnoliopsida > Solanales > Solanaceae > Solanum > Solanum chiquidenum. The sequence continues at coordinate 8,284 of JAJOOS010002111.1, forward strand.
TTCTTTAACGAGCAAATGACATGAACTACTCTATGGGAATGAAGGCTAAGCACCGAGAGGTCATTGAGTGGGATGGATGCTCTCATGATAGTTGAGGCGGGGTATCTAGTAGCAATCCCTTGTGATGTATGCCCTCATGATAGTTGAGGCAGGGTGTCATGTAGCAAGCTCTATGTCCCTTAACTATGTGCCCACATAAGATAGGTAGTGGATCCATTAGGATACTCACCGATACACCTTAGGCAAGTTGATCACCTTCTTACGGTGTGGGGTTTAATGACACCGAATTCTATGATTTAGCTCTCATAGTCTATGTCGGTTGAATGCTTATTCCTATCATGCGCGGTACCCATTATGGTTGCTTGAGAAGTTCTATGACGCGTGGGTAGTAGTATGGGATGCTATCCATTCATTTGCACGAGTAGGCTTCAAGAGGGCAATAGTGAGAATCTCTACTTCCTAATGAAAGAATATGTTCTAAAAGAACAAATAAGGCAATCTGTATATATGTCTACATGAATTGATGTATGTCTCACAAGTCTATATGAAATTATGCATGTTTTCCATGATATGATGCATGTCCTAGTTAACTAAAAGATATGAAGCAAGTTTCACTTAAGTTAGTGATATGAATTGTTTAGCATGATATGTTGAAATGTAAGGAGTCTTACCAATGGTGGCATAGAAGAACACTTAGGTTTAGTGTGAAGAGGTAGTATGGGATGCCATTTCATATCTCACTAAAGTGTGTCTTAGGGCTATTATAGATAGGGACCCCATGATGATTGAGACGCCTTGCTTGATGCATATGTTTTTGTATTGTGTCTTGACATTGAAGGATCATGAGGATAATGGTAAGTTCACCTTTGGTGGAAATGTGATTATGTTAATACTTGTATTTGATGCCTCTTACTCTTCGTACATTTTTGTGCACTAACTCCATAGTTTCCACTCTATTTCTACAAGTGTAAGTTCCGACAAGTGACTTGCTAGTTCTAGTGAAGACTTGGATTGAGAATCCCAAGTTAGAGTGGTATGTCCTTATCATTCAGGGACACGTTTTAGAAGCTTTATGTTTTGTTCTACTTCTTTGTATTAGACTCTTTTGAGACTTTTCAACTGTAAAAGGGTTGTGACCCTACTTATGTTGGTTTATAAGTTTGTAGTAAGATGGCCACGTGAGACAGGTAGACTTTTGCTGCAATGTTTTAAATGTTTAGTATGTTTGAATCGTATGGTTTTAAATAAAAAATTTTAATTCCATGCTATTCTATTATCGATGCAATGAAATGAACTATGAGGCTTGTATAAAACCCCTTCGGGGTCGAGTACAGTATGAGGTTCAGGTCATGACAATTGTATTCGATTGTATTAGATGGTTTCTTTGAGACAAGCTCTAGACTCTTATATTTCTTCTATGAAAAAGAATTCTAGCGTAAAAGTTTTAAATTCTGCATCGTTTTTATGTACTTATGTTCATGATTATGCAAAGGCCTTGTATGAGACCCCCTTCGCGGTCAAGTACTCCATGTTACGTCGAGGGGGTTCCCGTGGGTTGTGATAAACTCGGTAATCAGAGCACAATGCTTAAAATGTTTCTAGGATGATATCTCATGAACCACGTCTAGTAGAATCTTGTTCATGAGTGTGAAGTGCGTTGCACTTATGAATGAGAGGCTATAATATGTTAGGAACTTTCACTTATTTCATTACTCTTTAGTCGTGCCTTAGAGTTTTAATTCTATGAGGTCTTTTTCCTAACCCTTTTCTTGTGCATATAGGATATGACTACAAGAAGGGCGGCCGCAAAAAGGATGGATGAAGAGATCGTGAATGAGGGAGTTCCTCTCCATGGTCCTCAAGAATCTCTAGTTCCTCAAGCTCCTAAGGATGAGGGGGTTATGACAAATGTGGAAATAAGGTCGCCTCTCCAAATATTGACTCATTCTTTAACGACTGAAGTAACTAGGGATGCTAGAGCTCATGTGAACCCTAATGAGAGAACTGTGGTTTCAAGGTTGAGAGACTTGACGAGGATGAAGCCTCCTTAGTTCTTTGAGTCTAAAGTGGGTGAAGATCCTCAAGAGTTCGTGGAAGATATCTACAAGATAATTAATGCTATGGGGGTGATTTATAGAGAGAAATCGGAGCTAGTTGGGTATCAATTGAAGGATGTGGACCAAGTATGGCATACTCAATGGAAGAGAAATAGGCAAGAAGGAGCGGGTCCCATTGGTTGGGAAGTGTTCAAGAAAGCATTCCTTGATAGGTTCTTTCCCCATAAGAAGAGGGATGCCAAGGTGGAGGAATTTATCAACATTCGTCAAGGATGTATGGGTATTGAAGAATACTCTCCAAAGTTTACCGAATTGTCAAATTATGCTCCATCCTTGGTGGCGGAACCTAGAGATGAGATGAGTAGATTTGTAACGAGTGTGTCTAGTTTGGTGAGGAAAGAATGTTGTTCGGATATGCCTCATGATAACATGGATATATCCCGTCTTATGGTGTATGCTAAGCAAATGGAGGATGAGAAACTCCAAGAAAAGAATAGGGATGTGAAGAGGCCTAGGACCGATGATGGGAATTCTTCAAAGTGTAATTTCGAGGGTCAAGGGAGACCAAGGTTCAAGAGAAGGTTCTCCAACCAAGGCTCCTCTAGTTCTCCAAGGCTTAAAAGGGATAAGGTGCCTAACCCTAAGCCTCAAGGAGTAAATAGTGATGGATCTTCTATGACAAGGCCTACTTATGCCAAGTGTGGCAAGAAACATGAGGGCAAATGTCTTGTGGGAATGGATGGTTGCTTTCATTGTGGGAAGAGTGTTATTATGGTGAGAGATTTTCCCATGCTAAAGGTTCAAGTAAGAGAGGGCAAGCAAGTCCTCCATAGTGGTTCAAACTCCGATGCTCCTAAGAAGAACCACTTATATGCTCTTCAATCCCGAGGTGACCAAGAGAGCTCCCCGGATATGGTGATGGGTATGTTACAAGTCTTTTCTATTAATGTTTATCCATTGTTAGACCCCGGCGCCACTTTGTCATTGGTTACACCTTTTATGCCTATGAAATTTGAAATACTCCCCGAAGTGCTATTAGAGCCTTTTTTGGTGTCTACCCTAGTGGGTGACCCTGTAGTGGAAAAAAGAGTATATAGGAGTTATCCTATTTCTTTGTCTCATAAAGTCACTCTGCTTGATTTGATAGAATTAGACATGTTGGACTTTGATATCATTTTGGGGATGGATTGGTTTCATTCATGTTTTGCGTGTATTGATTGTAGAACCCGGGTGGTTAAATTTCAATTTCCTAATGAGCCTATCTTAGAATGGAAAAGGGAAATTATATCTGTAGAGGTCGCTTTGTTTCATGTCTGAAAGCTAGAAAAAATATCTCCAAAGGGTGCATTTACCACATTGTTAGGGTTATGGATGTTGACCCCGAGACTCCTTCTTTAGAGTCGGTCCTTGTGATGAGTGAGTTTTCGGAAGTCTTCCCCCGATGACTTGCCCGGCATCCCTCCAGAACAAGAAATAGACTTTGGCATTGATATTTTGCCGGATACACAACCCATATCCATTCCCCCTTATCGGATGGCTCCGGCCGAATTGAAAGAGTTGAAGGAGCAACTCAATGACTTGTTAAACAAAGGTTGTATTCAACCAAGCATCTCTCCATGGGCTTCTCCAGTATTGTTCATAAAGAATAAAGATGGGTCCCTTAGGATGTGTATTGATTACCTCCAATTGAACAAGGTCATTATAAAGAATATGTATCATCTTCCTAGGATTGACGATTTGTTTGATCAACTCCAAGGGGCTAACTATTTCTCCAAAATAGATCTTCATTCGGGTTACCATCAACTAAGGGTAAGAGGGGTTCACATTCCTAAGATGGCCTTTAGGAACCGTTACGGTCACTATGAATTTGTGGTGATGTCATTTGGGTTGACCAATGCCTCGGAGACATTCATGCATCTAATGAATAGGGTATTTAGGAAATATCTTCATTTGTTTGTGATCATTTTTATTAACGATATTTCAATGTATTAAAGGAGTGAGGGTGATCATATGAAACATTTGAGGATTGTATTGCAAGTCCTTAATGACCACCAATTATATGCTACGTTTAGTAAATATGAATTTTTGCTAAGGTCGGCTGCCTTCCTTGGTCATATTGTGTCGAGCATAGGTATTGAGGTAGATCCTAAGAAGATGGATGCGGTAAAGCGTTGGCCTAGACCTGTAACTCCTACCGATATTAAAAGCTTCTTGGGTTTGGCTGGTTATTATAGGAGGTTTGTTGAGTGTTTTTCCTCCATTGCTTCTCCGTTGATGGCCTTGACTAAAAAGAAATCTAGGTTTGTGTGGTCGGAGGCTTGTGAGAAAAGCTTCCAAGAATTGAAAGAAAGACTCTTCCACTCCGGTGTTGACCTTACCGGAGGGTACAAATGGGTGTGTGGTATATTTTGACGCTTCTCGAGTGGGTTTGGGATGTGTCCTTATGCAATATGGTAAAGTGATTGCCTATGCTTTAAGGTAACTCGAAATACATGGAAAGTATTATCCAACTCAAGACCTCGAATTAGCGGCGGTGGTGGTTGCCATGAAAATATTGAGGCATTACCTATATGGGATCCACGTATATGTTTTTACCAACCATAAGAGTCTTCAATATGTGTTTAACCAAAAATACTTGAATCTCCGACAAAGAAGATGGTTAGAGATTTAGAAGGATTATGACATGAGTGTCCTTTACCAACCCGACAAAGCTAATGTAGTTGTGATGCCCTGTGTAGACTGTCCATGGGTAGTGTGGCTTATTTAGAAAACGAGAAGAATGAATTGGTTCGTGATGTGCATAGGTTGGCACGGTTAGGTGTCCAGCTAGTGGATTCCACCAAGGGTTGAGTCATGGTCCATCATAGATCTAAATCATCTTTTGTGGTTTATGTGAAGTCTAAACAACACCTTGATCCTATATAAATGGAGTTGAAAGAATCGGTTCTCAACAAGTCCGTTGAGGATTATTCCCAAGGGGGGATGGGGTGCTTAGGTACCAAGGTAGATTATGTGTTCCAGATGTTGATGGCCTAAGAGAGCAAATTTTAGAAGAGGCTCATGGTTCGTGGTACTTTATTCATCCGGGAGCCACCAAGATGTACCGTGATCTACAGGAAGTCTATTAGTGGAATGGCATGAAGAAGGATATAGTGGGTTTCATGGCCAAATGTCCGAATTACCAACAAGTTAAGGCCAAACACCTAAAACCGGGAGGTTTGTCCAAAAATATAGATATTCCCACTTTGGAAGTGGGAGGAGGTGAATAAGGACTTTGTTGTGGGTTTACCTCGTACTCAAAGGCAACGTGATTCTATTTGGGTCATTGTTTATAGGATGACTAAATCAGCCCACTTTATTCCTGTCAAGGTTTCTTTTTCGACGGAAGACTATGCCAAGTTATACATTAACGAAATAGTGAAGTTGCATGGGATTCCTTTGTCTATTATTTTAAATTGGGGTACTCAAGTTAGTTCACATTTTTGGAAGGCATTCCATCAAGGGCTTAGTACCAATGTTGAGCTTAGTACCGCTTTCCACCCTCAAATGGATGGTCAAGCGGAATGCACCATTCAAACCATAGAGGACATGTGTGATTGATTGCACGGGTAATTAGGATGACCATCTCCCATTGATAGAATTTTCCTACAACATTAGTTACCACTCAAGCATTGGCATGGCTCCGTTTGAAGCACTATATTGTAGGAGGTGTAGATCTATGGTTATTTGGTTTGAAGTAGGTGAATTTGCTCTAATTGGTCCCGAACTAGTTTATGATGCCATTTAAAAAGTTCTACTCATTAGAGAGAGGTTGAAGACGGCCCAAAGTCGGCAAAAATCTTATCCCGATATTAGAAGGAGGAATCTAGAATTTGAGTTTGGCAAATACTTCTAAGTCATTAAACTCCACTTACCATGTCATGACCCGGGGTTATCCCCTAGACGTAACATGGCGTAGTTGACCCCGAAGGGGTCACATACAAGCCCTTAGCATAATCATACACAAAATGTCATAAGAAATAATGCAGAAAATTTAACCTTTTCTAAACAGAAGTCAAACTTCAAATATCATATATAAAGAGATGTGGAAATACTAGACTTGTCTCATTAGAAATCATCTAAACATAAGAGTACTAAAATAGGGACTTAACCCTTTAAATCAATGAAAGTCTTAACATAATAAAGTATGACTAAAACTAAGGCTGAAATAAACATCTGGTCCTCGAACTGGAGGACTCACCAAAACTTAGGGAATAGTTGACCCAAGCTTTACTTTGAAGAAGGAAGTAATGAATCAACATCCGGGACCTATACTCATAGTATGAACAAAAGAAAGGGTTCGCACAAATATGTACTAAGTATGGAAACATGCATAAAAACATTTAAATATGCTAATTAAGACATTCGTCTTGGAAGTATGCATTTATCAAGTTTGGAAAGCCAATATGCATTTCAAACATATAAGACAAGCTATAGTCACAATACACTCATAACATAGTAATATCAATACCTTAGCAATCTCTAAGAACACTTGTGCAATGTATGGTTGGCATCCCATAATACCAACCTAACTAAGTATTCCTTGAAGCCACATATTCATTACCATAATCTTCAAGCTTACCATAATCCATTGCCATGAATGAGTAATTATACAAGTACATGAAGTAAACATAAGGAAAGTCTTCTATTCATATCTTATCATACCATAAGGAAACCATTCCACAACATCCTAATAAGTCTCCTTGTGTAATGTAAAAGTGAAGTCCCATACCCCCACTCTTACCAAGTAAACCCATTAAGAAGTCATAGTATAGTTCCTATCATATTCATTATCTTATTGTTATTAGGGAATATTAGCCATAACTGACATAGACCATATGAGCTACATGGAATCCGTTGTCATATAACCCGAAACCGAAAGAAGGACTTACTTACCGAAGGTAGAACTAATCATATTTAGCTTCTAAGTTGATCCACTAGCTAAGTCCTATGTTTGGCACATAGTTATGGGATACGGAGATTTCTACTAGAAACCCAACCTATTGTATTCACAGAGGACCTTCCATCTCATGAGTTTACTATAGATGACCCAACCTATTGCATTAGCGGAAGGTCCTTTTCCTCATAGTCCATATCCACTCAGTACTAAGCATTATTTCTCAATTATACATAATTAGTATGGAATGGTATCTACATGTGTGAAGGCATACTTTACCCTTCGTTTAATACAACTCACTAAATAGCCCATAGATTCATTTAAGTGAGAACTACCTTTCACCTTACAATCATCATTTTAGGATGAGTAACTTTCACCTCATTATTCATAGTGTTTTCATGAGAACTAGCCCTTCAATCAACACAACAACATCAACATCATCCTAGACAATCTATACATAAACATGTGTAAGGATAGGGGAAATTAGTCTTCCAACAACACCTCAATTCACACAATAGTCATAGGATTCTCACCTTTCTAACGAGTTCATAAATTCATCAATAACTATCAACAATCATGAACAATCCTTCACAATTTACCCCTTGCAAGGTCATGAACCAAGTCTCACACTTACATTCACGATATACTATCATCAACATGAATAAGGCAAGGTTTCATAACCAAATTAACCTAACCACAATACATAATACAAATCACCTTGCATCAATACCTTTATTGAAATTCATGAAATTGGGGTTAGGGGGTAGTTCATGGGTTCATGGGGAGTTTTACTATAACCCCGTGAACCTATGAACTACCCCCTAACCCTAATTTCTTGAATTTCAATTAAGGTATTGATGCAAGGTGATTTGTACTATGTATTGTGGTTATGTTAATTTGGTTATGAAACTTTGCCTTATTCATGTTGATGATAGTATATCTTGAATGTAAGTGTGAGACTTGGTTCATCATAGGAGACAAGGACACATTCAACATTGAATAGGTACTCCTAACATGTATATGATCACACAATCATATAGGGGTCATTCCACAATAGTACTTAACATAATCAATCATGTAGACCACATCTTATCCCTAATATTATCATTCACATTATACTCCTCATCATCAACACACTTTAAACATCATGCTATCATTGAGGATTTCATACATAACCTTCATACCACAACTTCATAAATATATGCATCAAAATCATCAATTCACTTCACATTTATTGCCTTCAAGGCCTTGATCTCAACATACATAGATAGACAAGAAGTAAAGACTGCCACCATAAGTGGGTCAAACCACACAACATCAATTCTCATACTATAGAGTAGAAGTTAGGTTAACTTACCAATTCTCCATGCCATGACCACCATGGATCAATCCTCAACAATTCATAATCAATTGACATAGATTGAAATAGGAATCAACAATGTAACTCAATAATCATAAACATAATCTAAGTACAATTCTATAAACAAAGGGATCAACCCATAACTTTGCCCATAAGCCCATAATTCTCAACTCATCAATATACCAACAATTCAACATGAATAAGTATAGCTAATCATATTAAACATCAATACAATCTAATCTAAACATAATTTCATCAATAGAAATCATATCCACAAAGACCCACATCCTAGGACAATTTTAGAGAATTAGGGGATCATGGGTTCTTCAAAAATTCCTTTGAAAATTGTCTTAAAAACCTTAATTCCACATCAATTCATCAATAGAATGATTTAGAAAATTGTTTGACAAAGGACCCATGTTTAGATAAAAAATTGGGAATTTTGGTCTTTGAATCACTTCTAAATTTTTTTGATAGAACTCCTTGAATGAAAGGTTATTCAAGAATCAAGAGTTATCATACCTTAATTATTGAAGACCCATGAAATTGAAAAAGAAATCAGTTGAAAACCCATCTCCTAGCTTGAGCTTCATCAAGGCCTTCAATGGAGTTTTGAGAGAATCTATTTTGAGAGGGCATGTTCAATTTGAAGGATGGGGTATAATTCTAGGTTTAGGGGTTTTAACTAACTTAAAATACCCTAAAATAGTTATAATAACCGTTTATAATAATTCCCCAAAGTACCCAAACTACCCCTCACTTAGTTGGACTTCTTAAACAAGTCAAACTTGAGTTTTATTTTCGCATATTTCGTCGGGAAACAAGTTCGGGACGCGGAGGTTTTCCCGCAAGTTTTTGTAAATTAAATTTCGAGACAGTAGAGTCCCCGCGACGCGGAGCCACTCCCTCCATGCATAACTTCCAAGCTGCCTTGGCAGCTTGCTTGGCCAAGGTTGGGGTCCTCCTCGGGGACCCTTAGGGTGGTCCCTGGGGTGTCGTATTCGAATGTTTTGACCCTATGAACATATATTAAGACAAAAGGGTCACCTCCACTGATTTTAGACTCCAAATAACACATAAAAATAGGAACAACATACTAGAACACACCAACACGTAAAAGACTAGTTTCTGAACGTCTTGGTCGTCCCCTGACGTTTGACTTCCAAACTATTTAAAACTGACTAAAAAGGTTATTCTTCATTATTTTAACAAGTTATTAATGCATAAAACCCATGTGAGACTCTACTTTTTCCTGCTTCATTTTGAGGGGTTTTACATAATTGATCTAAATATCGTCAATAAAAATGATCACAAATGAATCAATATATTGTGCAAACACCCCATTCATATGATCCATAAAAGCTGTCAGATCATTCGTTAGACCAAATTTCATCACTAAGAATTCAAAGTGACCATACCTAGTTCAGAAGACTGTTTTAGGAATATCAACATCTCTCACCCTTTGCTGGTGATAGCCCGAACGTAACTCAATCTTCAAAAAGTAACTCGCCCCTTGGAGTTGGTAAAATAAATCATCAATTCTAGGGAGCGGGTATTTATTCTTTATAGTGACCTTGTTCAGTTGGCGATATTCAATGCACATCCTAAGGGACCCATCCTTGTTTTTCACAAATAAGACCGTTGCACCCCGTGGAGATATGCTTGGTTGAATAAAACCCTTATCTAGCAAATCCTTGGGTTGAGATTTTAACTCTTTCAACTCAGTTGGGGCCATTCAGTAAGGAGGAATAAATAAGGGTTTTGTATCTGGTATAAGATCAATGCCGAAGTCTACTTCCTGTTCTCGAGGAAAACCAGGCAAGTCATCAAGAAAAACCTCAATAAACTCCCTCATTATAGGGACCGACTCTGAAAGAGGAGTCTCAGACTCAACGTCCTTAACCCTTACAATATGGTAGATACAACCTTAGAAATCATTTGTCAAGCCTTTAGACACGAAATGAATCGACCTTTAGGAATTGAATTACCCCTTTCCATTCAAAAGCGGGCTGATCAAAAACGGAAACTTCACTACCCGTGTTCCACAATAAGCAAGCATGCAACCAATCCATCCCCAAGATGACATCAAAGTCTAACATATCTAACTCTACCAAATCAACCCGAGTGACTCTATGAGGTAAATAAACGGGATAATTTCTTTAGACTCTTTTTGCAACAACTGAGTCGCCAACTGGGGTGGACACTGAAAAAGGTTTTATTAGAGTTTCGGGGAGTACATCAAATTTCATAGCTTCCAAAGGTATAAAAAAAGATAAGGAAGTACCAGGGTCTAACAATGCATAAATATCAAAGGAAAATACTTGTAACATACCGGTGACAATGTCCGGGGATCCCTCTTCATCACTTCGGGACTGGAGAGCATAAAAGCGACTATTTTTCGAAGCATCCAAATTAGAACCACTTGGGGGGAGGGGGCTTGATTACCCTTTCTTCCCTTGACCGAACGGATTGGGCAATCTTTCAATTTATGCCTACCCTTTCCACATCTATAGCACACACCCATACCGACAAGACATTTACCTTCATGCTTCTTACCACATTTTGTACAAGTAGGCCTCTCGACATAAGAACAACCTCCACTACCACCCTATGTCTTAGGAGTAGGAACCCTTTATTTGTTGACATTAGAATTGTTAGTGGTACCTTGATTAGAAAACCTCTTCTTAAACTTTGATTTACCTTGAACCTCAAATCTGCCTTTAGATGAATTGCTATCATCTACTCTTGTCCTCTTCACTTCTCTACCAGCCTACCTGAGCTTTTCTTCCTCAATTTGTTTGGCATGAAGCATATGGCGGGAAATGTTCATGTTTGGAACGATCATTGCCAAAATACACTCATTTACCACCAAGGCAGATATCCCCATAACATATTTATTCATCTTGGCCCTTGAGTCTGCCACTAAGGTTGGAGCATTCTTAGACAATTGCGTGACCTTAATGCCATATTCTTTCACACTCATACGTCCTTGGCGAAGGTTGATGAATTCCTGCATCTTCCTCTCCCTCAATTCTAGTGGGAAAAAAACTATCAAGGAAAGCCGACTTGAATACTTCCCAATCAATCGGACCCTCTCTCACAGTCCTCTCCCCTTTCAACTGTTCATACCAAACTTGAGCTAAGTCCTTTAACTGGTAGGCTGCCAATTCCGCCTTTTCACGATTAGTCACTATCATAGCATCAACCACCTTCAACACTTCTATTAGAAAGCACTGTGGATCCTCATCCACTTTGGAGCCATAGAAGGTAGGTGGATTCATTCTGGTGAAATCTCTAATCTTGGAAGTGGTTATGCTAGCATTTGGATTTGGTTGAACTCTTGTGTCCCTAGTCACTTGATCCGTCAAAGCCTGTGTCAGGGTATGGATAGCCGTCCTAATCTCCACATTAGTCATAGCTCCCGCTTCATCAGGCACTGGATGATTTAGAGGAGCTTGGGGAGGATTCCCCATATTGACATTCTCCTCTTGCCCTCTCCTTGCATTACCTATCCTTGTATTCAATTCCTATAATCGTAAGAAAAGGATTAGAAAGGATATCATAGGGCTATGATTTTAAGCACGAATAGAGACTGATGAAAGAAAAGATAAATTTCTAAACATCCTATAGCCTCTCACTCATAAGTGTGCACGCTTCGCACTCATGAACAAGACTCTATTAGACGTGGTTTCATGAGACATCAATCCTAAATATTATTCCCAAAACCTTATGCTCTGATACCAAATTTGTCATGACCTGATGTTACCCCCTAGACGTAACATGGCGTAGTTGACTCTGAAGAAGTCACATACATGCCCTTAGCCTAATCATACACATAATGTCATAAGAAATAATGCGGAAAATTAAAACTTTTCTAAACAAAAGTCAAACTTTAAATTTTAAATATAAAGAGTTGTGGAAATACTAGACTTGTCTTATTAAAAAACATCTAAACATAAGAGTATGAAATTAGCGACTTGACCCTTTACATCAATGAAAGTCTTAACATAATAAAGTATGACTAAAACTAAGACTGAAATAAACATTTGCTCCTCGAACTGGAGAACTAACCAAAACATAGGGAATAGTCGACACAAGCTTTACTTTGAAGAAGGAAGTAATGAATCAACCTCTGGGACCTATACTCATAGTATGAAGAAAAGAAGAGGTTAGCAAAAATATGTACTAAGTATGGAAAAATGCAAAAAAGCATTTAAATATACTAAACATGACATTTGTCTTCGAAGTATGCATTTACCATGTTTGGTAAGCCAATATGCATTACAAACATAGAAGACAAGCTATAGTCACAATACACTCATAACATTGTATTATCAATAACTTAGCAACCTTTAAGAACACTTGTGCATTGTATGGTTGGCATCCCATAATACCAACCTAACTAAGTATTCCTTGAAGCCACATATTCATTACCATAATCTTCAAGCTTACCATAATCCATTGTCATGAATGAGTAATTATACAAGTACATGAAGTAAACATAAGCAAAGTCTTCTATTCATATCTTATCATACCATAATGAAACCATTCCACAACATCCTAATAAGTCTCCTTGTGTAATGTAAAAGTGAAGTCCCATACCCCCACTCTTACCAAGTAAACCCATTAAGAAGTCATAGTATAGTTCCTATCATATTCAATATCTTATTGTTATTAGGGAATATTAGCCATAACCGACATAGACCATGTGAGCTACATGGAATCCGGTGTCATATAACCCCACACCAAAAGAAGGTGTTCTTACTTGACAAAGGTAGAACTAATCATACTTAGCTTCTAAGTGGATCCAAAAGCTAAGTCCTATGCTTGGCACAATTGTTATGGGACAGGGAGATTGCTACTAGAAACCCAACCTATTGCATTAGCGGAGGAGCTTCCATCTCATGAGTTTACTATAGATGACCCAACCTATTGTATTAGTTGAGGATCCTTTTCCTCTTTGTCCATATCCACTCGGTACTAAGCATTATTTCCCAATTATACATAATTTGTATGAAATTGTATCTACATGTGTGAAGGCATACCTTACCCTTCGTTCAATGCAACTCACTAAATAGCTCATAGATTCATTTAACTAAGAACTACCTTTCACCTTAGAATTATCATTTTAGGGTGAGTAACTTTCACCTCATTATTCATAGTCTTTTCATGAGAACTAGCCCTTCGTTCAACACAACAACATCAACATCATCCTAGACAATTTATACATAAACATGTGTAAGAATAGGGGAAATTAGTATTCCGATAACACCTCAATTCACACATAGTCATAGGATTCTCACCTTTCATATGAGTTCAGAAGTTCAACAATAACTATCAACAATCATGAACAATCCTTAACAATTACCCCTTGCAAGGTCATGAACCAAGTCTCACACTTACATTTAGGATATACTATCATCAACATGAATAAGGAAAGGTTTCATAACCTAATTAAGATAGCCATAATACATTGTATAAATCGCCTTGCATCAATACCTTAATTGAAATTCATGAAATTGGGGTCATGGGGTAGTTCATGGGTCCTTGGGGAGTTTTACTACAAATTCGCCATTAAAATGTCAAATCATCCATAAGATACATCAAATAAAATAATTAAAACAGTTTTAGCAAGAACCCATGACTAGAATGAAAACCCTAATTTTTTAACAATAAAATCCATTTTCGAAATTGTGTTGAGAGGGCTTCATGGAGGAATGTATTCAATGAATCAAGGTTCCCATACCTTGATTGATATTTTCCCATGAAATTTGAGTGAAAATCTTGGAGCTTGTACCCTAATATTGAGTTTCTTATATGTTCTTCAATGGAGTTTAAAGGGAGAGTTCTGCTGGGGGAGGGGGCGAATTGCATTTGATTTTGAGTTTTGTGAGTTATGAGAGTTAAAAGACTTGTTTAATACTTAAAAATAATTTAATAAACTTTAAACAACTAAATACAACCCTACCTACCCTTAAACAAATGTATTAGTAATTTACTAAAACACCCCCTCTAAGCCCGAACAAAGACAGATTGCCCAGGCACGATCCACGCACCCCAAGCCACAAAGTGTGGATGGGTCTACGGACTGTCCTGGCTGTCCATGGTTTGGCTCAAAGAGGGTTTGTTCGAGGTCTTGGTAAGGAGACTATGTCTCAACTAACGAGACCTTTCCACGGAGCGTGAGCTGGTCCACGGACTGTACTGCACGTCCGTGGAATGGGGCTGGAACGTGGAGTTTTGGGGGACCTTTGAGGAGTCTAAGGGTGGACTCACGACTCCCATCTACGGGGCGTGAGTCAGTCCATGCCTCGTGGTACTCATTTCGTGAATGATGCTAATTTTGGTAGCTTTTAGAGCAGCCCCTTGGCTCCAATCAAGGGCCTTTGGGAGGTCGTTGTGGGAGCCTTTCCCTAACGTATAGGCTCTAGGACCTTAGTATCAAGTTAGGGAACTTATTTTATGACTGAAATCTTGACTTTAACTCACTAACCTCCTTGAACCTCTTAGGCTCTACATTAACCTAGCATTTTCCAGAGTGTTGTATAACACTTCATAACTAACAAGACCAAAAATTAGAAACTACCTCCCCTCTCCAAAAATTCTCTCTCTAGGATTCCATTGAAGTGCAAGAGAAAGGTCAAGCTAGGAGTTCATGAAACAACCTTTATTCTCCAATTTCTTGTGGAAATCAAGCCAAGATATGGATGTTTTTCATCTTTGGGTAGCTATCACCCAAGGAGCCCCTTCAAACTATGTTTTAAGACTTCCAAAAACCTAGGGTTTCAATCTATGTCATGGGTCTATCTCCAAAACGTGTTCAACTCTTTAATTATGGTTTATTATGATTGATTATGATGATGTATGATTGGATTAATGGATTATTGTGAGATTTTGATGAAAATCTCCATTGGACCCATTATTTCCCCCTTCTTCCTAAATTGTGAACTAAGGTGTGACGTGATTGATCATGGAAGTTTGACAATTGATTATGTTTACATGTATTAAGTTAGTGAATCATGAAATCCCTCTATCTAATGTGATAATCCTATAAGTTAGGGTTGATGTTGATTCATAGCCTTGAAAGACAATTATTAGGGTTTATGTATGTTGATGAGGATTGTATATGAACTCATGATTCATCCATGTAGTGATGATCCTATGAATATTGTGTATTGGTGGTATTGATGAAAGATCCTTCTCCCTTATACCCTTACACTTGACTATGCATGAAATTTCTATAATTATGATAATGTTGTTGTGTTGATTGCAAGACTATTCAGATGAAACACTATGAACATGATGTGAAAGGCTTACTCACTTACTAATGATTCTATGGTTAATAGGACATTCTCACCTAATGAATCCATGAGATACTGATGTGTCCATGATTTGGACTTATTTAGGGCTTTATTTAAATAGATTTAGTGTTCTTAAATGCATATTTTGTGCCTATAACTTATGTAACTCCTTGATTCTCATGTATTTGGATTGAGGAACAAAGCATGGACACTAATGAGCAAAAAGGAACAAGGCAGCTGAAATAACAAAATAACAGCTTGATGATCGCCTAACCCATTGAGCGAGTCGCCAAATGGACATGATCTCACCTAAAGTTACAGTGTGCCAAGTCCTGAAAGACAAATTCAAGTCAGCAATAGAAAGGAGCAATCAGTGAGTCGTCGAATGGTTCCACGATGTAGTGCTAGATCGCCCAAAGTTACAGAACTTGAAGATGCTGAAGACCAAAGCAAAAAGGCGATGAAATTGACCAAAGGGCGGATCGCCAAGTGTATCATCGATCCTGACTTATTGCGCCGAATGGTCCTCCGCAACATATTTTTGGCAACAATAAATACATTTTTAAATCCATAGTTTAAACAGAGTATTCATTTTATAGAATCTTTTCTAAGGAGTTTGGAGACAATATTTTTTTTAGCTTTGAAGATTCAAAGATTTCCATTTTTGAGAAATTTGAAGTGGGTCTTTGAGATTATTCAACCTTGACCTTTGTAAGGATGAAATTAATCTTAGCCAGTTGATGGAAACACAATTTGGTAACGATTTCTATCTTTTTATGATGTCTATCTAAAACCCTAATTCTTGGGGTGTGATGACGTGATTATGGGTTGATTTAGCTACTGGGTATTGTTAATTAATAGGTTAAATGATGTTTAAAAGTGATTCCAATAAGTAATTATGGTTTAATTTAAAGGGTTGTAGTTGCAAATGCAACTCTACCTTCGTGTTTTTGGCTTGCTTGAGAAAGGGGTTTTAAAACCAAGGTTACTGATTTGATGGTCTGTGGATATTGGGTTTTCATGGGTTCATCTCGAGAGAGTGAATCCTAAACCCTTTTCCAAACATTTAGCTCGAGAGAGTGAATGGACTAAAATGTTGGCTATTCTTAATTGCTGCTTATTGGTGTTTGAGAGAAACCAATTTGATTCGGGGTAAATTGTTCGAGAGAAAGTTTATCCCCACTAAAGTCTAGCTTATTCACTGATTTACAACTATTTACTATCAGTTGCAATTACCTATTTGTCTACCGTAGCCCTATAATCCAATCACATCCCAACAATTTGTCTTTGTGCTTGTTTATTCGTGATATTTGTTGTTGTAGTGGATAATTACAATCAAACCCCCCCTGTTTTTTGACATTTGTCTCACCCTTAATTTGAACTATGCTTTTATTCATAAATGTTTTTACCTATGATTGACTTGAACATATTTATACTTGGCTCTTGAATCTTAAGCACGTACCACTCCCTGTGGGATTCGACCCCAACTCACTTAGTTGTGTTATATTACTGACTAACAACCGTTGGCACTTTGTATTGGAAGAAGTGTCCTGATACCTGAAATCAAAATGGCGCCGCTGTCGGAGAGTGGTGTTGGTAAAGATTCTTTAATTTAGTTAAATTTTGTTCTTGTTAGTCATAGTTTAACTTACTTAATTTTTCGTTTTGGCTTGTGTGTTGCTGTTTTGAGTAGCATAATGGACCATGTCTTGTAGTAATGGTGACCCAATGGATCCTCGTCCTTTGAGATTGATGATTTCTAGGGATAATATCCTAAATTTCAATTAATTGGAAAGTGAAGCCATTTATGAGTTGTGGCAAAGGTTTAAGTCCGTATTGCAGCAATGCCCAACTCATGAAATTCCACATAAGATGCTTCTAGAATGCTTCTACCGAAGTCTTGGCCCCAAAAATAGAATTGTGGCAGACCAAATCTCTCCAAGTGGCCTCACCAACTACCTTATGCTAAAGCAGCCCAACTCCTTGATAATATGGCCAAGACTAACAAGGAGAAAGAAAAAGACTAAGAATTGGCCTCATTGTTAACCAGCTGGATGTCTTGGTCAAGAAAGTCATGGAATTAGAGGAAGGACAGGTACATTCCCCCTCATGAGCGTCGAAAGATGAAGAAACAAGAAGGTGGAAAAATCGAAGAGTTCCTCTTACTCATTCTGCCCAAAGTTGAAAAACATGAGAGAGTGTTTGAGATAAGAGAGAATGTCTTGATGCTGAACCAGATGAAAACCTCTCATTCCATGATCATTCAGCTACTAGGGTCCCAAATGGACCAAGTACTGTCTCAGATCGTCCCAGAGCCATAAGAGGGGTTGCCTTATGAAAATGAGGCAAACGCCACTAATGGAACTTAAGTGGAGGCTTGCGTCAATCCACGACCTTAACAACGGCACTTCTTGGGAGGCAACCCAAGCG
Organism: Solanum chiquidenum; assembly: GCA_029582725.1. Lineage (NCBI taxonomy): Eukaryota > Viridiplantae > Streptophyta > Magnoliopsida > Solanales > Solanaceae > Solanum > Solanum chiquidenum. Next base: position 26,368 of record JAJOOS010002111.1, read on the forward strand.
TTTTATCACTTAATTTTTTTTTAAAATAATGGTTTTTGATTGTGCATGTTGAAGTGTGGAAGGTGTTTGAAAAGTGGATATTGTCGTGCTAAAAGTCTAGTCGGCGCATCACCGAAGAGGTCGGCGAGCCCAACCTAGACCGCCGTTGGAATAAAAAAAAATTAAATAGGAGTCTGTAAAACTCGGCGAGCCCAAGAGCAACTTGGTGAATCACCCACCAGGTCGGCAATCATGATCTAGTCCGCCGTTTGGACCCCGTATTAACTGGAGGTCCTGTAAAACTCGCCGTTTGATATTGGTGAGTCACAACTTGAATCTTTGAGTGCACATTTGATCTTTGCATAAGTAAATTGATTCTTGTTGTGTGCATTCATGATTGAGTCTTGGGGGTGTTGATGAGTTGACAAATTGGACTCATTTAGGGCTATATTTTGATAGAATTAGTGTCCTCAAATGCATATTTTGTCTCAATATCTGAAGAAAACCCTTAAGTTTCAGGTATTTGATGTTTGAGGGAAAGCATGAACACTACTTAGCAAAAAGGAACAAAAGTAGTTAAAGGATCAAAGAAATGAAGACCTGAGAATCGCTGAACCCATTCGGCGTGTCGCCAATAGGTCCCATCGTCGCCTTTTGTTCCAGTGAACTGAGCCCTAAAGGAAATGATCAAATCGGTGGTGAAAAAAAGCAGTAGGCGTATCACCGAGCAGTTTCTCGAAGCTATACTATGTAACCCAATGATCCAAACATGATGATGTTGAAGGATAGAGCTAAATGGCGATGAAACATACCAAAGGGTGGATCGATGAGTTGATCGGCGACCTCGACTAACGACGCTGAATGATCCGCTGCAGCACAAATTTTTGAAAACTATAAATACTCGTTGAAGAGTTGTAGTTTAGTATCAGATTTTCTAATATAGAATTTTTAATATAGACTTTGAGTTCTATGTTTGGAGAGAGTTTTGAAGAACTTGAAGATTTAAGGGGTTTCATCTCCAAGAAATTGGACTTGGGTCTTGTGGATTATTCAATCTTTTCTTGTTTTGAGACTTTAATATTCATACCCATTTGAATGCAAACTCATTCTGGTATAGATATCTATCTCTTTTACTTGTCTAGCTAAAACCCCAATTCTTGGGGTGTGATTTGGTGAATATGGGTTAGATTATCTATTGGGTCTTGCTTGTTGATGATTTATTTGTTGTTTAGATGAGATTTCATTTAATTGTTGTGGTGGAACTTAATGAAATTTTAGTGGCAAATAAGATTTCACCTTTATGTTTTTGTCTTGCAAGAGAGAGAGGTCGTAAAACTAAGACTACTAAATTGATGGCCGGTGGGATTGGGTCGACATGAGGTTCTGCTCGAGAGAGTGAACCCTAGTCTCATTCCCACACACTCAGATCAAGAGAGTGAGTGAGCTAAGGCAGAGGTTGTTCTTCATGCGGCAAGTAGATGTCCGAGAGGAACCCATTTGATTAGGGGTTTTCTCGAGAGAGAATGTACCCCCTTAATAGTCTAGCCTACACACAAATAGTTAACAGATTTATTGTCAAGAGCATGTACCCAATAGTTTATTTTTCCCATATTTCTATCACATCCCAAGAACCCCATCTCATTGATTAGTACTTTTTGCATTTTTGTTGTTTTTACTTACTTGTGACAAAAACCCCATTGATAATTTACTCTTGCGTCGCCCCTTAGATTTAGCATGTTTCCATTCAAAAATATTTTTAGCTATGACTAGTTAGAACTTAATTTTATATTTCTACTAATTCTAGAAACCACTCCCTTGCGAACGATTCCAACCCTTGGTTGGGTTACTTTACTATTGTACGATCGTAGACACTTGCATTGGAAGTTGTGTCTTGATTACGCAAACATCAGCGGCTCAACTTGGTAGTTATAATTGAGCAAGAGATGGCCATGTGGGCAAAGCAGATGCACACTTCTATACCATTCTTGGTTTTGATCACTGAGTTGTGTAGGCATGCTAGAGTACCCCGGGATGATGCGAGATATACTGAGGTTACCCATTCATCCTCCACTGACATTTGGCGTATTGAGGCCGAGTACACACGAGAGGAGGCTGATAGGAGGAGGGAAGATCCGATAGACACTTCTCCAGAGGTGGATGTCGATTCTATACCTCCAGAGGCATCTTTGCCTACTCCGGCCTCCAGACCTTCAGGTACATCTGCTCCGATCTATTATTCTTCACAGGCTCCAGGTGCCTCTACCTCTTCCCACCCCAACAGGATCACTCAGGCTATGATCCTGAAGATAGGGCACCTAGCCCATTCAGCTGATGTGAGGGTGACCCAACTTGAGTGATCCATCCCATGGATGATCGACAGTTCCACCATTCCTGCACTGACCCCCCTCAAGACTTACATTGACACTCTCACCACGTAGTTGAGGCTTCTGAGAGCAAACATGGAGAGACCTCTGAGGTTACGACTTTGAAAGCCGAAATAGCAGACTTGAGAAAGGACGTAAACTATATAAAGTCTACCGACTCCACTTCATTACTAGAAGATTTTTATGATGTGGAATCTCCTGAGACTTCAGTGATTCCTCCTGCTACCACCGGAGATTGGCATAGGGATGGCACAACAGCTGATGAGTCGGAGGCAGAGGCTGACAAGTAGTAGATCAATGTGCGTGATGCTGAGGTTTATGATGATCTAGCTGACCTCGAGGATGCCATGTCCAAGACTGCGTGCCACACATCTTTGAGAGACATCACCATTGGTGGGTCTAGTGGAGCTGGTGGACTTCTGAGGTGACTCCGGGTACTAACACCCAGGACCAGAGTGATGTGTCGGGCACTGATGCCCAGATAGATGGAGAAACTATTTAGACAGGATCCCTCTTTACCTCCTTCTCTGTCTTTTTTTTATTTACTTGTGGATATTATTTTGCTTGAATTTGAGGACAAATGGTTTTTATTTGTGGTGGGGTGAGGCCCACCTATTCTGATAAATGTTATGTCTATATATTTGAGGTTTTGAGCTATACATTTTGTTATTACTGTATTTTTGTGGATGATTGAGCTTGTGGCTCCTTGTTCTTAATTGTAAATGATTTTTGCACCGTTCCAAAAAAAATATTGTGCCACTTCTTATTTGTATTTGATTCTAGTTGTTCTCTTGAAAATTTGTGTATCAGTCTTGATCAATAATGATGACTTAAATAGTTCTCATAATCGAACAAAAATGAATGTGCGGCTACTATGAGGCCAAATGAAGTTGCATAGACAATATGTGTACTTTTTGCACCTCATTGTGACTAGCCAATTATCTGATTCAGTCTCTTGTGATGAATATTCCACACTAGTGAAAGTGTGGATTCTTGTTTGACATTGGTGTCAATGCCATGTGTGATGAGCTTACCGTGAACCATGTGTGATGTCACCTAGAATTTGCCCAGTTAGTTCGATCGACTAAGTGATGCAATCTCTTGAAATGATCTTAGGTAACTTTGAAGAGTGTGAAACAATTTGACATTATACCTCTTTTTGTGGCCTAATGTGTGAGTGTGCGAACTTCGCTTGAGCACCATTTTGAGTCGTACCCTTTTCTTGGAAGGAACTTGAAGAAATTGTGACCTTTCTTGATCCATTACCCATAATCCTCATGATTTGTGGTTTGTGTGATTGGCCAACATACACCAAAAGCCTAAGTTGGGGGTGTGGTGAAAAGATATGGTAAATCAAGAAGTGCAACAAAATCCCCTATGACCCATGATTTTGAGAAAGATGGAACCCCTTCATATAAAAAAAGATAGAGAAAGAAGAAAAGAATGAAAAAGAAAATGAATGACAAAGTTATGGAATAAAATTGTGAAAATGCAAAGAGAAATAGGTTTTCCAACAGTCCATGGAAGATGAATAATGGGGTGACTTGTGAGCACGAATGAGAATGATGAAGAAAAGGAAAGAAAGTGTTGTTCATACCACATCTCATGAGGATTACAACCATTGAGCCTAAATGAACATACATTTGCACTCAGCCCCATTACAAGCCGTTAAAAGACCTTTTTCATCTTGAGTGACCTGAAAGAAGTGTTGATTGGAAAAGACGGGCAAACCTATGGGTGAATTCATGGATTGTGTTCATCTTTCTGTGTGCGAGTGTTCCATTTGATTTCAGAGCTTTAAATTGTTGAACCATTGTTTGTAAATATGGAATCATTCTTTATGTGAGGCCATTTTACTACCTTTGTTGAGCTTGAACTTGCATTTGAAGCAAGTATTGTGAACTTGAGAGTCTTTGATAATGCTGAGTCATAACTTGAATCTTTGAGTGCACATTTGGTCCTTGCATGAGTAAGTTGAGTCTTTTTTTGTGCATTCGTGATTGAGCCTTGTGTAGTACTATTTGAGACATCCTTTTTGAGCTGTTGAGCTTGAGTTTTACTTGACGACAAGCAAAAGCTTAAGTTGGGGGTGTTGATGAGTCCATAATTTAGATGTAAATCCTTAAATGCATATTATGTGCCAATAACTGATGTAAATCCTTGATTTTCAGGTATTTAGATTGAGTAACAAATCATGGACACTAATGAGCAAAAAAGAACAAAGCAGCTGAAAGAACGAAAAAAGAAGAAGGCTTAATGATCGCTTAGCCCATTGGGTGAGTTACCGAATGGCAATGATCTCGCCTAAAGTTACAGTGTGTCAAGCCCTGAAGGAGAAAATCAAGTCGGTGCAAGAAAAGAGCAGTCGGTGAGTCGCCGAACAGTTTCTTGATGCAGTGCTAGATAACCCAAAGTTACAGAACTTGAAGAAGCTGAAGACCAGAGTAAAACAATAATGGAATTGACCAAAGGGTGGATCACCGAGTGGATCAGCGATCTCGACTTTTTGGGCCGAATGGTCCTTCGCATCATATTTTTGGCGACTATAAATACATTTTAAAATTGTTAGTTTAAGTAGAGTTTTCATTTTATAAATTTTTTTCTAAGGAGTTTGGAGATAATATTTTCCTTAGCTTTGAAGATTTGAAGATTTCCATTTTTGAGAAATTCAAAGTGGGTCTTTGAGATTTTTCAACCTTGACATTTATAAAGATGAAATTAATCTTACCCAGTTGATGGAAACACAATTTGGTAACAATTTCTATCTTTTTATGAAGATATCTAGCTAAAACCCCAATTCTTGGGGTGTGATTATGGATTGATTTAGTTGTTGGGTATTGTTAACTGACAGTTTAAATGTTGTTTAAAAGTGATTTCAATCAGTAATTGTAGTTTAATTTAAAGGGTTGTAGTTGCAAATGCAACTATGCCTTCATGTTTTTGTCTTGCTTGAGAGAGAGGTTTTAAAACCAAGGTTACTGATTTGATGGTATGTGGTTATTGGGTTTTCTTGGGTTTAGCTCGAGAGAGTGAATGGACTAAATCATAGGTTGTTCTTAATTGCTGCTTGTTGGTGTTCGAGAGAAACAATTTGATTCGGGGTAAATTGTTCGAGAGAAAGTTGATCCCCACTAAAGTCTAGCTTATTCACCGATTTACAACTATTTACTATCAGTTGCTATTACTTATTTGTCTATCTTAGCCTATAATCCAATCACATCCCAATAATCCGTCGCTTTCCTTGTTTATTCGTGTTAGTTGCTGTTGTAGTTGATAATTACTATAAAAAAACCCTGTTATTTGACACTTGTGTCACCCTTAATTTGAACTATGCTCTTATTCGTAAATGTTTGTACCTATGATTGACTTGAAAATATTTATACATGCCTCTTGAATCTTAAGCACGTACCACTCCTTATGGGATTCCACCCCAACTCACTTAGTTGGGTTATATAACTGACTAACGATCATTGGCACTTAGTATTGGAAGAAGTGTCTTGATACGTGAAATCAGCTACCATGATATTATGTTGGTTTTAGTTCTAGGCATTCATCTATGAACATTAATATAACGTAAAGAGTTAACATTTTTATTAAAAGGAATTAAGCCTAGCAACTAGTGGATATGAGTATGAGATTTAAGCTTTTACGTTAGCAAACCCAACATCCCAATTCAATTTATCTCATGAGATGGAAACCTTATACCTTAGTTAGTCTGGGTTTCTAGTAGAAATCTCCTTAACCCATAACTATGTGCCCACATAGGTCTTTTGCTAGTGTATCCACCTATAATCTAAGCATGTTAGTTGTCTTTTTGCTAGTGGATCCACCTACAATCTAAGCATGTTAGTTCTACCTTAGGCAAGTAGGACACCTCATTTCGGTGTGGGCATGACACCGGATAGTTCACATGCGCTATGTAGGTTAAGTCTATATGTCTCTACATGACAAGAACAAGAATAAGAACTATGAACAAGAACATGAGTTATGTACTATGATTAGTTAAGGGGTTTTACTTAGTGTGAGTGGAGGTATGGGACTTCACTTATGCATTGCACAAGTAAGATTTGAGAGTGATTGTGGTATGTGATTGATGACATGATGCTTTATGAGTTAATGCATGTTTTACATGAATATGAACCGTGACTATGACCATGACTATGAACCACGAACATGAATCATGAATATGAACCATGAATATGAACATGAACATGAATATGAGCTATATCTATGACTTCTTAGTGAGCTTATCTTAGTATGAATGTGGATATGGGACTTCAGTTGTACATTTCACAAGTAGACTTATAAAAGAGGTTTTGGTATGGTTTACCTATGACATGAAGATGTATGAATCTATGTATGCATGATATGAATTGATGTTAAGAGTGACTTCCTTTTTATGAACTATGAACATGAATGTCTCCTTGTCTATGAGTGTTGTCTATGGATGAGGTCAAGGTAAGTTATGCATGACTATGATAGCCTAGGGTTGCTTATGGTATGGTTTGACTATGAATATACTCTAAATGTGAATGATGGCTTTTAAACTTAATAAAGGCATGATTTCAAATAAATGTCCCTTTTATGCATGTTTTAAGGATTTTTATTCATGGCTTCCATACCTAGTACATTATTTGTGCTAACCCATATTCTCTACATTTTCTTATAAGTGTAGGCTCCGGTCGTTGAGACATATTTCTCCTTTCAAGTGAAGCTTGGGTTGACTATTCCCTAAGTTTGGTGAGTCATCATGGTTTGTGGACAAGATGATATTCTTTTCTAGTTTCCATTGTACTTTCTATATTCAAGACTTTATTGGAAAGGGCAATGTCCCTAAGATTGTATTCGATTGTATTAGATGGTTTCTTTGACACAAGGTCTAGACTCTTATATTTATTTTTTGAAAAAGACCTATGTGGTAATAGTTCTAAATTCCGCGTCATTTCTATGTACTTATGTTAATGATTATGCTAAGGGCTTGTATGAGACCCTCTTCGGGGTCAAGTACGCCATGTTACGTCTAGGGGGTACCCTTGGGTCGTGACACCCTCTTTGCTTCCCTAGATCTCTCCTTGAGTTTTTATTTTTCAATTTGTAGGGCATGCACCATAAGATGAGAAATGTCCATGTGCATAGCAGTGCGGCATTCTTTGACAACCAAGTCGGACACTCTTGACACAAACTTACTCATCTTGGTCCTACGATCCGCCACAATAGAAGGAGCATATTTAGATAGTTGGGTGAACCTCAATGAGTACACCCTCACACTCATATTTTCTTGCCGAAGGTTGATGAACTCAAACACCTTGGCCTCTCTCATCTCTAAAGGGAAAAACTTGTCAAGAAAAGCACTTTTGAACCTCTCCCAATCTATGGGATCCGCTCTTTACGGCATTGCCTCTTTCGAATAATTAAACAAAATCTGAGGAACCCATTTGAGTTGATAAGCTGCTAACACCACTTTCTTTATCGGTGTTACCCCCATAATAGCAATTATTTTATAGACCTCATCAATAAATTCTTGAGGATCTTCCTCAACCTTGGAGCCATAAACTTCTTGAGGGTTCATCCATGTAAAGTCCCTCACTCTTGCCGCCGCCGTACCCATATTTGGGTTCACAAGGTTTACCACCACTTTTTGACCCACATTGTCTCCCTCAGTCCTTCTATCATAAGTCCTTCTGGTAGTCATATCCTGAGAACCATCGGGTAAGGATTAGGAGAAAGACCTTATAGAGATAAACTCCATGGCACGACTTAGAGAAATGAAGAAGTGAAGTTTCCTAAACATCTAGTAGCCTCTCCTTCATAAATGTGGCACGCTTCACACTTATGAACAAGACTCTACTCAATGTGGTTTGAGACATCCTAGAACCATTCAAAACCATGTGCTCTGATTACCAAGTTTGTCACAACCCAGGGGTACCCCCTAGATATAACAAGGCGTATAAGACCCCGAGAGGACCCATACAAGCCACTTAGCATATGATAACATAAAGTAATAGAAATGAGTGGAAATTTGAAGTTTTTCAATACAATCAAAGTCTTTATAAAACGAAGAAGAAGTTTAAAAACATTGTCTCAAACCATCTAAATGTCATGAGTAAAATCTGGAGACACAACCCATACAATAATCTCAAACATAAAGGAAAGACATAGATGAAAATGGTGATGCCATCCTTGAACACAATGAGTACTCACCAAGTCTTTAGTCCTTGATCAACAAAGAAAGTAGCCACAACTATGAGAATCTATGCTGCCGGACCCTACATTTGATAAGAATGTAGGCAAAGTATACATTAGTACAATGACGTACTAAATATGACAGCTAGCATAAAAACATAAACATCATGTTTAGTCAATACAAAACCATATGCACATAAATCAACATCATAATAAGAAAGGAATACTTCTCAAGCAACCTTACTCATCCTTAGTAAAAAATTG
>JAJOOS010002112.1:0-24997 GCA_029582725.1 Solanum chiquidenum
CATCTATGTCATCCGTTAAAGTTTGGCTCATCTATGCCATTGCTGTTAAAGAAAAGGCTCATTCATGCCAAAAAAAATTCAACTCCAATTTTGCAAAACCATTTTTTACATTCCGAACAACTTTTAACACTTTTCAATTGGAGTTTTTGGATCAAATGTATTCTCTTTGCTTGTTCTTCCTTAAGAACACATAAAGAACATTAACAATTCCCAAATTTCAAACTTCTTTAATTCTTCACGAAATTACCTCAAATTTCAAGAGTAGTTCTCTCCGAGCTAGATACCAAAACACAATATCTTTTGAGCGCGAAATCAACCTCACTCAACTAGACCCACTTGAAATTTCCTCAAAGCTTCAAAACTTCAACATTCTTTAATGGTAGAATTTTCTCCACAACTTCAAATCATTAGAAATTTTGAACATAGATTCAAAAAAAAAAACAGTAGGGAACAAAGATCTAATGTCAAAAACAACTACAAAAACTTGAATCAAAGCAATTTTTTGAAATTTTGGGACTAATTTATGTTTTTTGGAATCTTTTTTTTAATGCGAGTGAATTTTTTAAAGTCTACAAATGATTTTAGAATTTTAGTTTTTCAAAAAAAGAAATTAATGATGTAGTCGGAATTTGAGATGATTTCGTAAAGAATTGAATATGTTGAAAATTTGGGAGTTGTTTATGTTCTTCATGTGTTCTTGGAGTTCTTAAGGAAGAACAAGCAAAAAGAGTACATTTGATCCAAAAACTTAGATTGAAAAGTGTTAAACTTTGTTTGGGATGTAAAAAAGTGGTTTTGCAAAACTGGAGCTAAAAAAAAGGCATGAATGAGTTTTTTCTTTAACAACAATGGCATAGATGAGCCAAACTTTTAACGGATGACATAAATGAGTCTTTTCTGAAAGTTCAATGGCATATTTGAGTCTTTTCCCTTTAAAAATAGTTTTCATTTTTTGGGGGATAGTAATACTTTAATCTTTAACTTTTAACTAATATTAATAGTTTATTTAATTTTTGTCAAGGTAGAATATTTTATCCATGTAGCACCATTGACAAGTATTTAAAAAAAAAAAAAGAGAGTGTATTATACGCAACAATGAAGTGTGTGTCTCAAATTAATGAGTGATAGTTTAGTTATGAAACTTACACTCCCAATAATTTAGGTATAAAACTAAAAAAAAAATAGTTTAGATGTATTTTTGACACTTTGCTCTAAATATAATTACATTTACTGGTAAATTGACATAAAAAAATTATGCTATTTTGTATCAAAAAATGTATTATATATATATACACAAAGAATATATATTTACTAACTATTATTTCGATATGAGGTTACTTGTCTCCGTATCTCTTTTAATCCTAAAAGTGCGGTTTGAAAAAACAATATTCAATTCTCACAGCGCCCCTCTCCTGATGGAAAATTGTAGAAGAAAAAAAAAATCACAAACGTAGAAGCAAGCGTCCACTGACATAAAGAAACGAAGAGTTAATGCCAATGCATGAATATCGAAAGAAAATGACACTGATTTGGGTTCAAGATCCATGTAAAACTTTAGTCACATGGTAGGTGCCATATCATTGTTGAGCTCGATGATCACACCATTAGCATGATCACTATTTCAGCGGAAAAAGTAGTTAGAGCCAATTAGTGTGTCCATTTTTACTGTTCATTGTATTTTCCTTTAATTCTGATTAAGTAGTATTAATAGGAGTGGATGATACTTGCAAGACGTGATTTGAATGTGTTAGCTCAATACAATTTTCATTTCCTCTCTAATTCTCTCTCAATTACTCATTTGTTCTTCCTCTTCTTCTTTCTTCTTCTTATCTACATTTTATTCCCTTGATACCTTCATTTTGGTGTCAATTGGTATCAGGTTAATCTCACAGTATGGGACCACGAAAAACTATTGAAACAGTTCCTGAAGCAACTGAATACAATGTTCAAGAGCAATTTGAGGATTTGACAGCTCAACAATTGGACCTACACTCTGTTATGGATAAGCGACATGAGAAATTAAGGCTGGACATGGATCATAGACAACTATAGGTGATGCGATTAGTCCAATCATTGAAGGACTCTGTTGATGGAATGCGGCTACATCAACAAGTCATGGAGAGAGGTGCGGCTTCGAGTTCAATTGAACCACCATCAACTATTGGTCATGGTATTTTGGGCCCTAATTTGTTTCATGATGGTAACCATCGTAATCATAATTAACTTTTCTGTCGTTTCAATGGAGAAAATCTGAAAATATGGTTATATCGGATAGATCAGTATTTTTCTATAGATGAAACTCCAGTAAACCATAGGTTAATGATGGAAGCAATGAACTTGGAAGATGAGGCTTTAGCTTGAAAGCAGGCTTACTTGCGGTGTAGAGATCCACCTAATGTACCTGGGTGGAATGAATACTTGAGAGCAATAACTGAAACTTCTGGGGATGATTTTTCTGATCCTATGCTTGAACTTAAGCAACTAAGACAAACTGGAACAATAAGGGAATTCCATTTTGTATTTAGTAGACTCTTGACACAATGTAATCTCACTACTGCCCAAGCCATTTCATGTTTCTTAGGTGGATTGGAGGTCTGGTAGGGAATATACTGATGCATGAATCACAAACTTTGTCTAAGGTGTTTAGGTTGGCTAGACTAATAGAAGCTATTCAGCTAGCTAATGCTAGATCTCAAAGAGCATCTAGAGTACAAGGAGGAATTGTTAAGAAGCAACATCAGGAAACACTTGTTGCAAGGTCACAACCTACCAATTATAATCAGGGAACTCGATTGACTTCACCATCTTCTATTGGAGGCAGACCTAGGAGAACTATCTCTCCAGCTGAAATGCAAGCAAAAAGGGCTCAGTAGTTATTTCAGGGGTTGTGTTACTTTTGCGATGAGAAGTACAACATTGGTCATAAATGTAATCTCCCTAAGCAGTTAGGGGCCTTTTGATTAATGGATAAGGGCAAAGTTAATACATGAATAACTTTGTTATTTGTTTGATTTGTAAATAGAATCGAATTTATTCATGTATAAATTTTATACAATGTTTGGTTGGTGTGTCTCCAAATGTTGTATAAAAGTTATTCATGTATTGATCTATGTGGTGTTTGGTTGTATTTTTGTACTTCTACATAGCTAATACTCACATAACTTATGGAGAAATCTATGTATAATTTTATGCGAGGTAGAAGGTGGAATAAGTTATAAGGGTATTAGTTATACATGGATTAAAATAATAAAATTACATATTTACCCTTAATTTATTTACTTAATTATTTGCCAAAAATATATATTAATTTACAAGATTAAGGTTTTTTTTTAAAAGGACCTGGTCTATTTCTTAACTCAATTTTTTTGCACTTTAGTTATTTATACAAACCCCCCCTCCCAAACCACCAAAAACCCAGAACTGTTTCCCCTGCCCCCTAACACCCCCAACCAAAAACCCAGAACTCCCCACCTACCCCTAAATTTGTGTGCATCGTTTATAGTTCATGGGTTTCGGCGCTCTTTCGAATTGTTGCATTTTATATTTTTTTTAAAAGTACATTAATTTATAATAAATTAAAGGCGAAATGGTCTGATGAACCCTTATACTTGTATTAGTTTGTATTCTAAACCCTTCTACTTACCCTTTTTTCATCTGAACCCTTAAACTCAATAAAACACAATTTAACAAATCCCTCTGACCATTGACTAAGCTTATGTGTCTTTAGGATGACTGAGTTGGCGAAAGTGTGTGACTTCACGCACCTTAAGGCGAGTGAATAACTTTTTTAGGTTAAAAAAAATTAAAATTATTAAAGAAATATTTTTTAAAAAAAAACATTTAATTAAAAAGTCATTTCTTCTTCCCCGGCGGTTGGTCTCTACATATCCAAAAACTCCAGGTGCTAACTACGGTGTGTCTCTGTTTTCTCTTCTGTAAATGACGCATTCCCATGGCAGCGACTCCTAACACCAGCATCAATCACTATTGTCCCCTTTATTGCTTTTCTTCTTCACTTTCTCATTTTGTTCTGTCACCATTCTCATTTTTTATCTTTACTCTAAGCTTACTAAGAAGAAGATAAATGACACCCATCAACACCTAATTAAAGTCGGACAAGACTTATCTATACAATAGGAATCTAAGAATGATGAACAACCGAAGATTACGCATCAATCTGACCCGACCCATTTCATCTATTCTATTCTTCTCGAGATCTTACCTTCCAATTCACCTACATGGATGAAACTGTTTGGTAATGAATTGAGTGATGATACCCCGAATAAGATTGAATCGGGTCATGATGCGGAAAGGGTTAGAAGAGACCCGATTCGAATAGTGAAGAGGAAGGGAAGAGGGATTATGGGGTTGTTATGGAGAAAGAAGAATTGATGTGTTTATACCCTTTTACCAAGTCTTCTAGTGCAACTCAGAGGAAAATTAAGCAACATTACGATGAGCTTGTTAAGTCTCACGAGTCGAATGGATTGACTTTGGCTCAAGTTGGTCAATTTGTTAATTGTTTGGTTGAAGCAAGGAATGAGCTACAACACAAATATGAGGTCATTCAACGAAGATTCACAATAACGAAGGTCTTACTCTTTAAGGTTGATAGGTCTTCCTTTGTTCGCCTACGACGGCAGATATACAAGCTAAATTAGAACAAAAACTATTGGAAAAGGATGCTTAGGGTTGTTGTTTTTGTGGAGGTTGGAGGAGGAAAGAAAAATAGTGATGGTGTGCGGCGGAGATGAAGACGGGTGAGGGAGAAAGTATATGTGATTTCGCCGGCAAAAATGGCGACGGCGATTTTGGTCATGAAACTGTGAAAATAAGGAAAATTAGATGAATGGAATTTCACGTTAAAAATGCCAAAAATAAATTAAAATGTTATTATTTTACATTTTATTAAATAATTTTAGTTAATAATTTTAAAAAATAGTTATGAAATAATTATGATATGGCATTAATATATCTGACGTGGATATGACATGTTAATTATATAAAGGAGAGTGAGCTACACACATGGTTGGAGGGGCTTAAAAGTTGCATTTTAATTGAGTTTAAGGGTCCAGATGACAAAGGGGTAAGTAGAAGTGTTCATAATACAAACTGATACAAGTACAAGGGTTCACCAGACCATTTCGCCTAAATTAAATAATCAATAAGTAATAATTTATGTATTATAATTTCTACATAACTAAATCCTACGTAAATAATACCTACATAACTAATATTTGTATAATTAATACCTACATAACTAATATGTGCATAACTAATACCTACATAACTAATACCTGCATAACTAATACCTGCATAAATAATACCTACATAACTAATACCTGCATAAATAATACCTACATAACTAATACCTGCATGACTAATACCTATATAATTAATACATGCATAACTAATACCTACATAACTAATAACTGCATAACTAATACCTACATAACTAATACCTGCATAACTCTAACCAGTAACCAAACGGCCCCTTATTTATGCTAGAAATGGACAGTATCGAGTTAGAAGATCTAGAACTTGAATTGGAATCTCCAATTAATAATAAAAAGTGTGTGGAAGGTGAAATCACAATCGATGGTGCTACTCCTTTGATTTCACTATGTACCCTTGCTGGAATTCAGGATACTCAAACTATTTATGTGAAGGCATATAGTGGTAAGAGACCAGTTCAAATATTACTTGATGGAGGTAGTACACACAATTTTATTGATAAAGATTGTGTGAAAAAGTTGGGATGCAGTGTTGTTCCTACTCCCACGAGCTATGTGAGTCTTGGTAACAATGCTAAGGAGACCACAACTGGAGTCGTTAGGGACTTTGAGTGGATGTTGCAGGACACTACTTATCTGACTTAATAGTGTTCCCTATTGGTAGGTATGATGTTGTTCTGGGAGCATTATGGATGAAGACATTGAGTCCAATGACCATGGATTTTACCGAACTTACTATGTCGTTCAATCACCAAGGGAAGAAACATATACTTAAAGGGGTGCATGAAGATTGTAGGTTGACCAGTTCCAAAGCTGTGAATAAGTTATCAGGAGATGAGGTTGAATTATTCATGCTACAAATGTTGCCAGTTATGAATGGGGAAGACTGTGGGATATAATTTCGCACTGCAGTTATCGAAGGAGGAAACCATAGCACCTGAAATTGTTGTTTTACTTGATCAATATAATAAGATATTTTCTTAACCTACAGCCTTACCTCCTCTAAGGGGTCCATTGTATCATAAGATTCCTTTACAAAATGGAGCCATACCTATCAGACCTTACAAATACTTAGCTATGAAGAAGGATATTATAGAGAAGTTGTTCAGTGACATGCTCCAACAAGTTGTTATTCAATATAATAACATCCCCTTCTCTTCTCCAATGGTGGTTGTGGGAAAAAAAGATGGAACATGGACATTATTTGTAGAGTGTAGACTATAGGGAACTTAATCAATGCACAATAAAGGACAAGTTTCCTATTCCTATTATTGATGATCTCTTGGATGATTTGGTAGGAACAAGAGTATTTTCCAAGGTGGATCTGAGATCTGGTTATCACCCGATTAGGCTGGTAGTTGATAATGTCCCTAAAACTGCTTTCAAAACTCATACGAGTATGAGTTCCTAGTTATACCTTTTGGCTTAACTAATGCACCTTTTACATTCCAAAGTTTTATGAATCACATTTTCCAGCAACATTTGAGGAAATTTGTATTAATATTCTTTGATGACATTTTGATTTATAGAAGGCCATTACAGGATCATGCCAACCATTTGAAGTTAGTTTTTGACCTTATGATCAACCATCAATTGTTGACAAAGCAATCAAAGTGCGTATTTGGGGTTTCTAATTAAGGTCGAATACTTGGGGCATTTTATATCCTATGAAGGGGTTTCCACTGACCAAAGGAAGATCAAGGTTGTTCAGAGTTGGCCTGTTTCTAGAACCCTTAAACAATGTAGGGGTTTCTTAGGTCTATTACAGAAAGTTTATTCAGGGATATGGTTTCATTAGAAGATCCTTACTGAGTTGCTGAAAAGGACAATTTCATATGGTCTAACAGTGCTTTTCAAGCTTTTATGGTGTTAAAATCAGCATTGGTTACTGCACATGTTCTTGCTCTACCTAATTACTTTATTCCCTTTTTTGTTGAAATAGATGCCAATGGTACTGGCATAGGTGTTGTCCTTATGCAACAAGACCACCATATTGCTTTCATTATCAAGGGTTTATCTACATGCCATGTTGCTTTATCTGTGTACGAGAAGGAATTATTGGCCTTGGTATTTGTTGTCACCAAGTGGGCCCACTACTTACTTGGTCAACACTTCATTGTTAAAACTGATCACAAAGCCTTGAAGTATCTATTGGAGCAAAAGCTACATACAGTTTCTCAGATTAGGTGGTTGGTTAAACTGTTGCCTTTTGACTTTGAAATTCAGTATAAAAAGGGTAAGGAAAACTTGGTTGCGAATGCTTTGTCTAGGATCCAAGGTGCAGAACTTATGTCCATGATGGTGTCTTCAGTCCAAGCTGATTTATGGGATGAAATCAAAGCTAGTTGGTCTACGGATCCTACGTTACAAGTCCTTATTCAATCCCTGCAGGTGCAACTTGGCTTAATACACAACTAAGAACAAAAAGGAAATTAGTTATTGGTGATGCTGCTTCCCTTAGGGCCAAATTCTTATAACTATGGCATTCTACTCCTACTGATGGGCATTCAGGCATTAATACCACTAATATGAAGGTCGTGGTCTACTTTTATTGGAAGGGTATTCGATCAGATATAGTTGTTTTTGCGCACAAGTGTGCTATGTTCCAAAGGAACAAGTATGATATATCAGCTTATCCTGGTCTACTCCAGCCCCTGCCTATACCTGCTCTGCCGTGGACATATGTATGTATGGACTTTATTGAAGGATTTCCTAGATCTAAAGGCAAAACTGTTATTTGGGTAATAATTGAGATTAACCAAAGTTGATCACTTCATTGCCTTATCACATCCCTATAGTGCGCAATCTCTTGATCCTATCTTCTTGGATAATATTTTCAAGTTGCATGGTTTACCTGCAACTATAATCAATGATAGAGATCCTATATTCATTAGCAACTTTGGTGGACAAACTGAGGTTCTGAATAGGTGTCTTGAAAATTATCTTAGATGTTTCAGTAAGGATGCTCCTGCTAATTGGGTTTCTTATCTAGACTTGGCTAAATGGTGGTACCACATTCTTCTATTCAAACTTGTCCTTTTGAGTTGTTATATGGCTATCCTCCTCCCTTACATCTTCTGTACTTGCCCAGTGACTCTGAATCTGATGTTGTTGAGGATTTTATATTAGCAAACAGTTTAAACTCGAGTTGGCTAAGTTTCATTTGCATCAAGCCCAACAAAGGATTAGTGCACAGGCCAATACTCATAGGTTTGATAGGCATTTCCAGGTTGGTGATTGAGTTTATGTTAAACTTCAACCTTATAAACAATCTTCCTTGTCTATTTTTCCATATCATAAACTCACTTCTAGAATTTTGGTCCATATCCCGTTGTGGAGAAGATTGGTGTTGTGGCTTACAAACTCCTCCTCCTCCTGAGGTGCAAATCCATCCTATCTTCCATATTTCTCAGCATAAATTTTGTCATGAACTTCCTAGTACTATAGTGCATTGATACCAATTTGGGTTCAAGAGCCATGTAATACTTCAATCACATGGCAGGTGCCACATCATTGCTGAGTTGGACGATCACACCATTAGCATGATCACTATTTTAGCGGGAAAACTAGTTAGAGCCAGTTATTCTGTCCACTTTTACTGTTCATTGTATTTTCCTTTAATTCTAATTAAGTAGTATTAATAGGAGTGGATTTGTAAGGCATGATTTGAATGTGTTAGCTCAATAAAAATTCTATTTCCTCTCTAGTTCTCTCTCAATTTCTCGTCTGTTCTTCCTCTTCCTCTTAATTTTCTTCTTACCTGCATTTTATTCCCTTGATACCTTCATTTGGTATCAGAAAATTCCCAGGATCTCAGCTCAACACATATGATTTCTAACATAAGAGACTTCAAGTATCAAAATTTACTAAAGCTCTTGTCATTTTGTAAGTTCAACCGTCTTGACAAGACAACCATTATAGAGTCATTTTTACCCGGAAATTCAAGGTGAAGGTAAAATCTGATTCAACTGAATCCCATATCAGAACCATTTTAGATAGACAAATTCACCATCTTGGCGTTTTTGCCTATCATACATTACATAAGATCTTTGTTGTAATATCATGTTAAAGTGCAGAAACAAGTAACAACCCATGTTGATTTATTAAGCAAATAAATTTACGGCATACTTTTCAATCCAAAGCTTTCAACATCTGGAGCACCATGCAGTTGTGTAAGGCTGAAAGGCTGCTTCCGATACCCTACTTATGAACCATCTGGTAGGTCCAGTTTAACAACTGCTTAAATGGAGAAAGTAGAGCCAGCAAAAATTGAAATCAAATCCATTTCGATGTTGAGAGTAGGTTGACTATTCACCGTGCAGTTCAATCCATTGACATATAGGAATCGTCAAATGGATCTTTGGAAAGCTGGATTTCCTGAAAGCTACCACCACTGTGACCATTCACAACCAAACTATGAATGTGTGGATTGAATAGATGTTGTTCAGCCTGCCAGTGTTCAGTGGACTCAAAAGGCAAACTCTGAGGAATTGCATGCATCACCTGCTCCGGTATGATGATCTGGTTTACATGCGTGGAGTGGCCAATTGAAATAAATTCATTCTCATATGATGATTTATTTGACAGAAGAGAGAGAGCATGAGGTAATTCTGGCGCCACACCCATATTTAGAGAGAACATGGTCTCCTTGACACCTGATACAGAAATCAAAGGGTTTTTGATTTGATAATCAAACAATCATAGAAATAAAAGTAATAACATTGTGTAATTTTAAATAACTTGGTGCCTGGGGTGAGTATAATTATCTAGCATTTCCAGTTACATTTGAGAACACATATGAACTTAAGAGAACTCTCAGAAAACTGATTAAAGACAGCTCCTTAAACTTTATAGCATAGCATTTCTGCATCCTTTTCTCCTAATTGTTCTTAGAAGCCTTTACAAAGGTAACTTGGCCAATCATAAAAGAAAACAAAATAAATTGGATTCAAGTACGTTATTCCTATTATACTGACAAGGGGAAGAAAATTCTACTGCTAACAGCAGATTTATAACTAGTCAACATGTAATCTCAATATTATTGTACCATTAATGAGAAGAAACAACAATGTAACTGATATTATATCTTTTTTACTCCGATCAGCAACATATCAATGCTGGAGGCAAATTTCCTAAGAAATCAAACACTCAAGCATTTCCTGTCACTCATCGTCAAACTCCCGTCAAACAAAGCTAAACAAAAATTTTGTCCCATCATTTCTGTAGCTTGCCCAAGTGTTTTCAATCAGAACCAAGAAGAAAGGTAAATGGCCACATTTTTGGCTGCCTGCACATGGTTTCCTCGACTGATGAAAGAAACTATACATTCTAAGTGTGCCTGATAGAGTATTTACATCCCATCAAATGGAAAGTATCAGGATTAGCCGGTAACCTTTCTTTTCAAGTGGTATTAGGCAAACTTACTGACACTTCGTTTAATCCACAGGCCACCTAGAACTCTCTACCAACACACATAATCGATAACTTTGTCCACCAAAGTTTGCACAACTAGGACAAATTCACCCAGTGTGCCTCTCGTGTATTTGTACCATGGTCTCCAGAGCTAAAATTGTCACTCCAGTTCTTTGACTGTCGGGCTACCCCCTTGGCGTGTACCAGCACTAGATACTTAGTACCTTCAAATAAACTTGACACATTTACTTATAGCTATATTGTAAAGAAGCAAACCTTTTCATCCCATAATTTTTTACAAGCTTAGTGTATCTTCCTTGTATAACAGATGCTACTGAACACTTCACTTCTTTTGTCACTGCTTACAATCTGTAATGCAAGGTAACTAACCTAACCATCATCTCACCCTTTCTTGGTTAAGAACCTTTTGGTGGTATTAGGCAACAGCTCTATGCTGTCACCTAAATCTTTCAATTTTCCAAGATACTATGTGCGAGAAGAGAGAAAATAAGTCATGATCCACAACCACTGCATACTTCTATTAGTTTTTGATGCATTAAAGTTTAGTTCTTACAAATGAATTGATCATTCAGCAACAAACCGGTTAGACCGTCTGTGTAACGACTCTCATAGTCGTTTTGAGTTTTTTGCATGTCCTGTTTTTTAACCCACTCCATAGCTTCAGTATATCATTTGTGACTTGCGGGGATGGGTGACATGATTACCGAAGTGATCGGATGAATATTGGATGATATTTTCAATTTTGAAGGTCTAAAGTTTGACCAAAGTCAATTTTCTACGTTAACAAGAGCAGGTTCAAATTCCAACAGTTCTGTTAGGTCTGGAAAGGTGATTTTTGACTTAATTGGGTGGTTGGTACGGATCCCGAAGTGTTCGGGAGTGATTGATTATTGTGTGGATTCATGAGTTTTAAAAAAGTTAAGGTTGATAAAAAGTTTTAAGGTTTGGGATCGGTATTGCAAGCCTGCATAACAATATCATTGAGATTGGAGTTGCATATGCATGCACATATATATGGATCGGAGTTGCACATCTCTACATGCTTTATTTAATAATATTTATGGATCGGAGTTGCACACCTGCACAGTATATAGACCTCATGTGTCCTCCATGGGTCCCTACTATCGGACAGAGGAAGCAGGTGTATACGTAGCACATGCATTGCATTCATCTCATCATTTTTACATAACTTGTTGATTTGTGAATGTGAAATGGCTATGTGTTAGTGAACGTGACTTATTTTCCTTTTGTTGGCTGATTTGACCCAGATATACGGTGTGCTATAGTTTATATTTACTGTGGAAATCTCTGATTTTAGCTGGATTCGGTATTGCTTATGAACTGATTTGATGTTGTCTTTAACTGCTAGTCTGCCTTTGAACAAAGGTTTTATTCTGATATTTTTGCCCAAGTGTTAGAAGGAGCAGTGTAGGACTGATCCTCGCCATTGCTTCTTTTAAAAGACAGTCGACAATGCTGCTGAGTACATGTGATCTTTCGTACTCACTCCTGCTTTCTGCACCTCTATTGTGCAGGTTCTGAGCCCAGTACTAGCACTAGGTGATCCTCACATCGAGTTGGTGTTCATTGAAGTCTTTGTAGGTAGCTGCTTAGCTGTTCTGCAGCATCCAAACTTCCATTTCTTTTGTTTATTTCCTGTCTTGACTTTCAAACAGTGTAGTAATTTTGGATCTTATTTGTATATCTTAGAGGCTTGTACTCGTGTCACCAGATTTTGGGGTTGCAAACTGTTTTATTCCACATTTCGGTTTTGATCTATGAAAGCTTAATGTGAAGACTTTACTTCCGCTACTTATTTACTTTTATTCGGCGATGTGTTTAATATTCGGTCAGGATAAGGGTTGGCTTACCTATCGGTGGGTTAGGATAGGTGCCATCACGACCTCGGTTTTTGGGTCGTGACAATTTGTATTCAGCTTCAACCATTATTTTAGGTCTCAGTAACAAAACAACTTGGATAATTTGTACTTGAACCCTTGAGTGTCTAGTAAGATTAGGCTTTATGAAACAAATGAAGGATAGACAACCAGAAATCAGGCAACAACAATAATTTCTACCATCTGCAGAACCAATCTTTATAACCCAACATACAAGGGTTTCCTACGGCATAAAGGTAAAGCTTTCAATAAGGTATTCCTATGTCACTATCAAATATATTTCAGTTCCGAGAAAAGGAATGTGCAAAATATGAAATTTATCCAATAGGTTCATCAAGAAGTTCCAGTACTCTTGCAGCCATGTGATTATAATGCAAATATCAGTTTTTATACTAAGATATCTTGCAGCCACTGAAAGCTCACTACTAATAATCCAATGACTTGATGAATATCTTTAGAGAGAACTAGCCTTAGCAACACAAAAGTAGAGATCTTTCCCACTCAAATCAAGAGAAGAAAAGATTAATGATGGATTTCATGCACAACAAGGAGAACTACAACAGAACTTAAAATGAAAACTATTGTAGGGTGGAGTTCCTTGGTATCGAAACAAACCTTGACTGAAGACCTCAGCTGTCGAGTCATTGGAGACCGAGTACAAGTTAGATGCATTGGTCCGCATTTCAGTGGTCCCTGAAAGCTTGACTCCCCCCACAAGTGATTGCCTATTAATACTGTCAGCTTTGTAGGGCTTTAAAGTTAACCCTCTTGTTAATGTGAACTTGGAAACTTCAGAGGTTTCCCAGGTAGAATCTGTAGTAGGTTTAGAGTGGACAAGGGGGGCATTGTTGAACACAAGATTCATCGATTGCCTATTATCTGTAAATGAATAAGCACATGACATGGTAGTGAGTAAGCACAACACAAAAACAATGTAAGAAATGTCTTTCAATTAGATGATAATTGATAAGGTAGAAACCTGAAAATAAAATGTTCTAATTAGCTCCCTACCCCCACACTCATCACCATTGGTGAAGCTATACTTGTCCAAGGAGAGTCAATTGACAACCCTTTGCTGAAAAATTACATGCAGAATGGAAAAATAAATAATTCTATGTACATATACTGTATGTAAGAATCCCCTTGATTTCATTAATATTTTGAAAATTCTGACTCTGCCGCTGCAGTCACCACAACCTCCACTCTTCATGCACCACCACCCATCACCAGAGAAAGAAAGGTATAATAGGACAACAGAACTAGAAAAATGCAAAAAGAGGTGAACTAAAAGTTGGATAAACCTCCACCACAGAACATTTCCAAAGAAACACAACAGAGAAAGATACTTGCAGAAGACCTAAAGAAAAAGTCATATTCCATGTCACTATAAGCTTGATTGACAGAAGCAGCATATCCAATCTCACATGCAGTAACTCATGGGCTTACTTTCCAAAAGAAAATTGTTCGAGCATAAATACTTTTATAGATACGCGTATGTCTTAAAATGTATGGATTAAAGCAAACCAATGCCATAGAAATTGATTGTTTGCACCAGAAAAAGAATTTCTTATAGAAACATTGACAATTAATCACATTTGTGTCCATATTAAAAATTAGTCTTCTCCTGTAGTTCCTGCTAAACAATTTCATTTGAATGCTCATTAATTTACATTTCAGAAGAAAACAAGCCCAAAATTTAACATAGGCATCATACCATAAAACAACGAAGAAAGCCTTGTCGAGTTAAACTGGATAGTTTCCTGCTGTGGCTTGCGGCGGCGTGCATTGTGATCAGAAAGCCTCCTGCGACAGCTTCGCTTGTTTTCATCAAAATCAGACAAGCTATGGAACCTTCAGTGGGAGAAAAAAAGGAATGATCTCAAATATGGTTAAGGACTGAGGACATATTAAACACCCGAAAATGCCATAGGAACCAACCATACATCCAGAAGAGCAAGCTGTTATTAACTAAGCCAAACATGTAAGTAGAAGATATGCCTGCCAAATGAGGTTTACCTGCTACACTGCTGACAAAAGCGTCGCTCGAGACCTAGTATGATGACCTTTGGGCATTTGGAATGAGTGTGACAAACTCGATGTTTTCGGTGATATTCTTTAGCTGAAGAGAGATCAAGATTGCAGGCGTCAACCTGACAGTGCGGGGTTAGTGGATTGTGAGTAGAGGATTTTGTTTTCTTTGGTGCAATAAGAGATGATATAGGGCTAATGGAGAACGACGGGAGCTTAACACTGTTGCTTTCAAATGTTCGCTTGCCAAGTTTGAAACCAATATTCAATGGTTCATCATAGGCGTCCATGGAAGTTGTAGATAGCTCAACTATGGACTTCTCCACATCGTTACCATGAAAAATTAAGTTGTATGGTTTGGAGTAAGAAGTAGGGTCCACGTCATCAAAGTCATAAACACCAACAGTGTCAAAACCTGAGAAATTGAAGGATCCCGAATCTGTTTGACAAGCCTTTGAACCAAACATCATCCATTTTACATTGCACTCCATAGAAGAAATAGCAATCAACAAAAAAGAAGAAAAAACATGAGTAATTGCAAGATTGTCGATCATCCCCAAAGCAAATAAAGAGAATAGTGAGGTGCTTCATTATGGTTGACTAAAGAGAGGAAGGAATAAGTCCACAACTACAACCATTCAAAAAAAAGACTTGTCAATAAGGATATCATTAATTAACACCACTACATCCTTTTCCCCCAACCTAATTAACTCAATTATTAAGTTTCCCATCAATTGTGACTCTCCTCCATTTATCAGCCAACAAAACCCCCTTTAAAATATCAAACCGCAAACAAGAATATTTTACAATTTGCCGACAAGGCTACTTCATCCACACCCATCTTCGGTTTCACTCTAATCAAGAGAGAAGTCCCAAAATAGTCCCTCATCTTTGAGATAAGACTCAAAGTATCCTTGAGTTTTCACATGAAACACTAATAATTCATCATGTTTGCAATATTGATGCACTTTTGGTCCTCCCAAAACTTTTGCCTATTTTTTAACATTAATTTTGTTCATAATTTTATGTAAGGAATGTCTCATTGTCTTTTTATATATTTAGTAGAAATAATAATTCTATGTGAGAGAAGGTGAGAAGAATAACACCTTGTTCTATTCAGTATAAATATTACTGCAGCTAAACTAAGGACATTTTAACATATGACATTGCAAGAAAAGAAATATTTGTACTATTGTACGTGAAATTATCGTGATGAACCTCTTGACTTTACCTGCAATACGATTTCTACTAAACAAAATAAAGTATTTTTCTTCTCACAATCTCTCACATGGAGTTATTATTTCTACTAAATATATAAAATAACGATTAAATATTCCATACATAAATTATGAATAAAATCAATGTTAAAAAATAGGCAAAATTAAGGAGGACCAAAAGTGCACCAATATTGCAAACATGAGGGACTATTAATGCTTCATGTGAAAACTCAAGGATGACTTTGAGTCTTAACCCAAAGATGAGAGACTATTTTGGGCCTTTTCTCTCTAATCAACACCGCCAAATTAACTTGGAATCAAATCTTTATACCATCGTTTACGAGGTCAGCTTGCAAAACAGTACAGTTAACGTGCCCAAACTTTGCATCCACACAAAATCCCTATTAATGTTTTATTTTGGTACTTCATATATTTCATTTCACTTAATTAAAATATTCCTAAAGGTATCTATTAGCCTTTAATATATTTTACTTGATTAAAACGATATTTAGCATATAATAAAATGTGTTCATTTTGTTTTGTTACCCTAAACCTAACACATTTATTAAAAAAAAATGTTAAATTTAATTGTGGACCTCATGTAGCTAACAAAATCCACCTTTATTGTCTTCTTTATTAGCTCCACCAACATTAATAGGGATGAAAATAGTAAATTTTGTTGGAGAAAGTAGAAAAAATGATGTTACATTTTATGAAATTCTTTCTTTGGAGCTAACATAGAAGACACCAATGGTGAATTTTGTTAGTCACATAATTAAATTTAACACTTTATTTTTTGATAAATCTGTTAGGTTTAGTATAAATGACTAAAATAAACACTTTTTTGTTATGCATTAAGCATCATTTCAATCAAATAAAATATATTAAAGATCAAAATAAACACCTTTGTTATACATTAAGAACCATTTCAATCTAGTGAAATGGATTGAGGACCAAAATAAAATATTACACTACATTAAGGATTCATTTTCTCCAATGTGATAAACCAAAAGAGATGAAAGGATTCACAAATGTTATCAATATTTTTTTTTTACTTCAAATCCTTTAGGCCGGTTTGGAAAGACACTTGAATTTGATATAAATGGGTGTAATTACATTTTTGACATGTTTGGTTGATCATGTAATTACTTGATCAACAACTAATTGAGTTTAATTGTCAGAATAATTACACTCTCCAATTCTCGTGAGAAACATAGTGTAATTACTAGGTGAATATGTCACGCCCCAAAATAAGGAGGCGTAATTGGCTCTCGATACCATATTCGATTGAGTTAACCACTGAAACATAATAGATAATTAAACTGCGGGACAAAAAGATCAGACAACACAACATCTGAAATCCAAAGCCTGGACCATGAAGTTCATGAACTGAATAACAATAAACCATATAAACAATGGTAGACAAGCCAAAAATAAAGATATACTAGCTAGTTGACGAGGCCACAACCGAAGACATACCTACTTACACACACACATATATATACATGCCAAGCATGTGGGTTGGAGATTGAAACCTACAAAAGAAAACCTAGAATACTATGTCCTCAATAGCCTCTAAGAGTGAGATAAGCCATGTCGGGACGAGGCTCCGACTATACCCAAACTATACAATAGAAGTAAACTCTGATAGCCCCAGGATAAGATGGAGCTTACCAACTCATAGTTGAACGCGAATCCTAGCAGGTGGATCGATCAGAATCCTTGGCTGGACCTGCTCGCACAAAAAAAAAAATAGCGTCCCTAGGCAATGGGATGTCAGTACGAATAAAAATGTACTGGTATGTAAGGTGGAAAGTAGAATCATAAGTAGTTGTTATAAAAGAGTAATAGAGATACCACCTGAAACTGAAACTCAAATAATCTCCATGACTGAAATTTTACCTCCTTGTCACGAGCCGAGCCTACACCTTGGACGTGACCGGCACTCGAGAACCATTGATGGTCCCCAAGCGAACCTTCATCATGGCTGACTACAAGCGGAAGACTAACTCAAGTATACAAAAGCTTAAAAACTGAATTAAGTTCAATAACTCAAATACTCAATCTTTAAATAGATCTGAAAACTACTCAATAGATAAACTCAGAGTTTGAAAAAAAACAACTCAAAGAAGATACATATTGAAAACTACTCAACTTCGTCTATCTATGAAGCCTCTACTATTACAGAAGGATATCGGGACAAGACCCACGACATCTCAAAACTACTAACTATAAGATAAAGGTGAAGTCCTCCGAAATATGAAAAGGCTCACCAAAGCTGACTGGAATATCACATGACATCAACGAAGCGCCTGTTGATGATCCTGAATACCTGTATCTGCATCATGAAACGATGCAGGCCAAATGGCTCAGTACATGGAATGTACGAGCATGTAAGGGGAATTCTAAAGCATAAAAATAAGCTTGAACTTGATAAAAAGGAAACATACTTACCTTTTCTAAACTCACTCAACTCAAATCACATCAAGAATAAGATACTCAACTCAAATATTAGATACTCAAATCAACTCAAAGGTACTCAACTCAAGATACTCAACTCAAGATACTTAACTCAAGATACTCAAGGATAAAGCAACAATAAAATATGCAATATATGGAAAACTTTTAAAATAGTAGATAGCAACTCAATGTATTGAAGAATACAATAACAACTCAATTTATATATAAAAATACAATATAACTCTGTGGGAGATTCTTTAACCGACAACCATCATTATGAGCTATGTGATGATACAACGTCTCGTCTACGCTGCCAAAACTGTCCTATACCTTGTCGGGGTATAGAACTCCTCAACTAAGTGGATCCACTAAGCTATGCTTAAAATAAATAAGGAATCATCTAAAAAGTATGACCCTTTCTACCCATGTTGGCTACATCATTTATGGAGACTTGAGTTCTCTGAACTCGTCCCTGTATTGGTGCTCAATACTAATCCCAAAATGTAACTAGCTCATATGTTTAAAAACATGACTTTCTTTGTGGTTTGAGATTATTACTCAAAAATATATCTCTTAAAAGAGATGGTACTCAGAACTGCACATGAAAACTCTTTTGGAAATTGGTGTTTCCTCTCATCTTAAATGTGAAAAACATCTACTCTTTGGGAATACTTATCATATATCATTTTAAAGAAAATGAACTTCACTCTTACTCTTACTCAACTCAATTATCAAGTCTTAAAACAAGTTTAAAACAATTGTAAAGGACTTTTGAAAAGACTTGAAGAACTCTCAAGACTTGACTCTTAGCTCTACCCTTGAATTTGAATTATGGATTCAAGGGTTATTATCTGATGTTATGGATGATCTCTCAATATTTAGACATAGCTTAGAGTGTAGAAATCAAATAGAAAACATAGGTACGATTTGAGGGAACTCAAACGAAAAGAAGTGGGAAAGGGTAGAGGACCTGGCGACCCTAACGTACTGAGTGGCGCAGGGCACCAGACCTTGAACTGCAGAGTCTGGGTTGGGACGCACTGAGTTGCGTGGCACCCCAATGCCCAACCTACAAACTCTGTCTTGGGGTGCACTGAGTGGCGCGGCGCCCCACCCCTTTCCTAAGAAATTTTGACGAATTGTTTTACTCATTTTCTAACCCCAATTCACCTAGAATCGAATGGTTTATTCCCCAATCACTTTGATACGAATACCCAACATTAGTGTACAAGAATCTACTAAAAAACAACCTTAAAACTCATACAATTATCTCAAGAACTCATCAAAACTTCAACAATCAACATTTCAAAAAAAACTTCAACAAAACTAATCAAGAACTCAAATCCTTTACTTTCAAGAACGAAATTACGCTGAATTAATCATGATTGATGCGTGGGTGAACGAACCCAACTCTATGTGAACTCATATACCTCTTAGGTATCAAACCCTTGGCGCAATCCGCAACGAAATCCTCAAGAACTTGACGAATAACTTTTATCCTTTTCTCCTCTTCTTGAACTTCTCTCAAAGCCCTAGCGTAATTTAGGATTTGTAAAACTGAACCAAATCAGTTTAGACCCCTAAATATTACCAAATTTAGTTTTAAGTTAATTGGGTAAGGAAAATACCAAACTACCCTTCTCAAATCTGGGTAGCTTTCCTTAACTAGTTAGCCCGACTTCAAACGGGCATGTCTCCCTCACACGAGCTTGAAAATTAGCAAACTCGATGGAGTTGGAAAGAGGATTCCAAGACCTTTCATTTGATATCTTATAAACCACTAACTCATTATGTACTGAAAGTTGTGGTCATTTGAAGTTGACCCAAAACTCATACTTAGCATAACTTGCCAAAATTTCCAATTTTGCTATTTCGAGTTTAGTTTCTTTATAATTCTAGTTCTTTCAAAAATCGAGGTGTTACACTCCTACTATTTAAATATGAATGGTATGCTCGTATAATCGTATGTCGTGAATACATATATAAATATGTAAATGCATGACATACCCAATCAAATGCTAGCAATGATGGTGCCTTCCCGTAGCTAGCCGACATCATATTAACCAACTTGTGGTCATCAGTGTCTCATACGTATTAATATAGGCAATAAGCCCTATACCTCCCAATTATAGCTCTGGAGTAGAATGCATAGCATGTCATGTCATGGATTCATAATGCATATATGTTATCGTTGTCATGTTGCCAATCTTGGCCCGTTTGTACTCTTGTTCTCATAACCCGTAATCACTTTCGTATAACATGTAAATGACTCATGGAACCTCATATGTTTTTCCCAATAAGCTTGAAAACTTAACTCGGCTTTTAGAAAGATAACATAACATTGAAGATGTTCATAAAAAGCTTAAGGGGATTCATTTAGTTCCTATTCTTGGTTCCTAGATAATTTATACAAGAAAGTATTTCAAAAATCAAGTGTTCTAATAGTTTAAACATTTAACTTATATTTGAGAGTTTTGAAAATCATGTGTTACGTTATAGATTTTTCATAATAAAATTTAGGGGGGAAAGATGACTGGTTACAAATAATAAATGTCTCCCATATTATTTTTATGTCACATTATCCAAAGAAGAATAATAATTCATACATATGGACATTTAGTCAAGGAAACCGATAAAATGATATGTAGATGTAGAACACCCTATTTATCCAAACGAGTGGAATATAAAAATAATAGTATCATGAAAATAATTCAGCTGAAATCTAAATGCCTTCCACATAAGGTCTTTCTAGCAAGAGAATAAGAAAATATCACATTTGGCGTTTTAGGAATTTTCTTAGGAGTTGTGCTAAAAGGAAGGACGAAGCTTATAGTCTTAACATACCTTTCCAATGAACGCTCGAATGCCCGTAGTTTCTTCACAAAAGTTGTTCCTTGCGTCCTAAGCTTCACAAACACTATATATACGCAACTGATACACACCTATAAACAATTTCTAATTGAGCTTAAATCAACAAATTTGTCATATGGCCCTAACTTGATGAAACGTCCGTAGAATTTCATAAAAAAAATCATGAAAGAGTCCCGATATTATTACATGAGCAAACCAAGTGTAAAACTTGAAGGAACACTAATAACTACAAATTTATATCTTCAAAAATCAGCTCCAAACGTAGCTAATAGAAGGGGAAAATGATTTTCATGTGTAGAGATCACATTTCTAGGCAGAGGGGCAACCTTTAATGGTAGAAATTGCTATAAACTAACCTTCATCGTGCAAGAACTCCATTAGAACCCTCTCTTGAACTTTCTTTCTGGTTACAAAGTGAAAAAAATGTTTTTATGGGTTAAAACGTCGAGAAGCCGACATACCATATTTTTTACCCGACCCGGTCTGTGATCTGGATTCTGCCCAGGCAGTCCGCAGTAAAACACTCATAACTTGTTACTTCGATGTCGGTTTTATGAAAGGTTTTGTACATTACAAACTAGACTCATAGACCTTCGATTTGATAGTTATGGGTTTCATAACTCTTTATATATTGGGAGAAAACATCCAAGACATTTGACCCAATGTTCAAAAATTTTATTAGAGAAACTTCGATAACTTTTGCTTTCCTTTATTTCGCTAATTTTCTTGACTTCAAAACTTAAGAACATTCGTCAGCGAATGAATCTAGACAATTCATTGGGTTTTTTTTTCTGCTAGCACTTTATTTGCGAGTCTATAGTTGTTAAACTTGCAAACCTGAAGTCAAATTCTGAAAATTCCAACTACTAAGCTATGAATAACTATCTCGTAACAAGACATATAAATTGCACTTTCAAGCTACTTAAAATCCGATTAAGTTGTTGTGAAGAAATAATTGTCAATTATCGAAATGTGACTCACCTTAAGTCGTTAACAGCTGGGGGTACTCCTTCCTCATTTCTTCCTCCGCTTCCAAAGTCATTTCCTCGACGTTGTTATTTCTCCACAACAATTTCACAGAAGCTACTTCTTTAGTTCGAAGCTTTCTTACATGCCGATCTAAAATAGCTATTGGTACCTCTTCATAAGATATATATTTTCAGCAATGCGAATATTCTCAATGGGCATAATACGTGAAGGATCTCCAATGCACTGAAAACTCGTGAAACAAATTTGTGAAAGTCAATTTTTGGTCTAATTTTCATGGACCCAATTACGGATCGTAATACCATCTAAGGGTAGTGATTTCGGCTCATAGAAATGAACTTCTGAAACTTAAAATTGTAATATGACTTCCACGGATGGGATCTATGACCCGTAGATCAAAGAACATATCAAATATGGCCTTGTGGAAGGTCTCTCGCAACTTTTTATTTCTTCGCTCTCAACTCCCAAACTAAAAAAGAATTTGCAAGCAAGACAAAATCTAGGGTTTCAAGGCTTCGAAGAAAGTTCTTCTTTCGAGCTTCATTCTCTTAGATATGTAAGGCTTAAATGAGAGTATCCCCTCACTCTCATTCCTAAAGTATTTTTATTATCAAGATTGTTAGAAGTAAAGCTAAGATTTTTTTTTTGAAATTATGATGTTTCTTCGATAAGCTATATTTTCATTGTTTAACTTTGGGTTTGAAATGGTACTGATTAAGTATGAGTTTTATGGTCATTCAAACCTTTATGGATTTTAAGAATGAAAGAAGCATGATATGAATTACAACCTAAATACAAGTTATTTTGAGATATGACTTTTGAGCTTAGCCTTATATATGATTCAAGATGATAAGATATTTATATACATTTGAGCATTATATGAATATATATTGTTTTGGGAGGACTATTTAGTACCAAGAGGACGTAGGTTCAGAAAACATGTCTCATAACAATGCACCAATGTAGGATTATGTTTCACCGCTTTGTCAGTTGACCTTCTGGCCCTAAGAGGCTTAGATTAGTGGATCCAAATATGATAAGATATGGTACTATACTATTGAAAGGTAACAGGAAGCCCATCCAACTGGAATTATAAGTTGGCTGTCATGAGCACGAACGACGTATGTTGGTTATAAGAAATTCCCAAATTATGCATTTTTATGATATGTTTTTAAGTCTATATGGTTTATATTAGGCTTAAGTCATCCCTGAAGTTGTCTACATAATTCACCTAAACACCTCAACTATGACTTGTACCTATTGAACACCTAAATTATTCAAAACATGTGTCTATTAAGAACAAAATGTTGATGTGGTAAAATAAGTGCATCTCACTGCACGGGAGCGCGTGAACATGTCCCAAACTTTTTATATATTTTTTTTATTAATAATAAACTTGTACCTTTCTCCTTCTAATGACACTTGGCATTGCATTAATTAAAATAACTAAAATCAAACTTTTATTCAAAATAATGTCTTATAATACCCAAAAAGAAAGCAAACCCACCCCCATCCCCACCCCTGTACGCTATACCAACATTGGTCTTCTTCTTCGCCCCATTTTAATCATTTTAAACTCTGTTTTGGTTCTTGATTTTTATTTTTCGCTCTTTATAAAAAAAATGAATCTGCTAAGTGCTAATCGAATTTGCAAGAATGAAAAAAATAATTGGACATCGGAGTTATAAAGACAACCTCCGTCCATCTCTATTTTCGGTCACTTCGATCAACAAACATCACCAACCATTAAAGTTATAAAATAATATCAGAAAATTTAATATAATTCATTTGAATCCTCACGATTTTTCTTCGTCATCGACTTCGAAATAAATTTATCAAAGTCAACTTATTTTTCACAAAAATCACTCCATTAATCTATCATGCTTCATAATTTATTTCATTATTTGCATTTGACTTAATTTCCATAGCTCAAAAATCATAATTTATTATAAGAAGAAAAACAAAAGTTAATCTCTTCGGAGGAATAGAAAATGGTGGGTGACAACGGATGAAGAAGAAGAAGAAGAAGAAAGGGTAAATAATTAGATGGGTGGGGAGAGATTTAATTTGTTTTTTTCTTTCTTTTTTGTTGCCGCAGGAGGTGTTGGCATGACCGACGTTAGGGGAAGAAGAATAAAGGTGGGTGGGTTCTTGTGAGGGGTGGGGGGAGGAATTTTTTTCTTCTTCTTTTTGTTAATCAATTTTTTGAATTATTAAAGGTTGAAATTAAAAAAAATGAAAATTCATTAGACTGGGCCCATGACGTGCTGAAGTCTTATTGGTTACTTTTTCAAGACAGTGTGCGTGGATTACACACACAACATTTTAAAAGCTTTATTATCATTTTGTGTTCAATAACAACATATTCATCAATATTAGAGTGTCTAATAGGTACTAGTTGATGAGTCCACAATTTGGACTCATTTAGGGCTTCATTTTAATAGAATTAGTGTCCTCAAATGCATTTTTTGTCTCAATAACTGATGTAAATCCTTAAGTTTTAGGTATTTGGAGTTTGAGGCAAAGCATGGACACTACTTGGCAAAAGGGAACAAAACAACTGAAAAGACGTAGAAAAGAAGGCCTGAGGATCGCCTAATGCATTAGGCAAATCGTCGAATGGCCTTAACCTCGCCCAAAGTTCCAGTGTGCTGAGCCCTGAAGAGGGGTGGGGGGAGGAATTTTTTTCTTCTTCTTTTTGTTAATCAATTTTTTGAATTATTAAAGGTTGGAATTAAAAAAAATGAAAATTCATTAGACTGGGCCCATGTACCACGTGCTGAAGTCTTATTGGTTACTTTTTCAAGATAGTGTGCGTGGATTACACACACAACATTTTAAAAGCTTTATTATCATTTTGTGTTCAATA
>JAJOOS010002114.1:0-29948 GCA_029582725.1 Solanum chiquidenum
CCCAATAAGTGAAACACATACAAGTAACCACAACATTATAAAACAGGCATCTACCAACATATACAATATTAGTCATCTTTTCAGGATCAATGCAGCATCCAACATTCTAAATAATACACATTGGTTATCAATTTAGAGCAACATACAGTCTTCCAATATCAATCATCATTAGATATGAACGTAATCATCACAAGTAGATACACAACATACTTCAATAGTCCTCTCACGGAACCCAATTCAATGGCCCTCTCATGGAACCCACACAAAAAATGTTAGTATACCGGAACGTGGTACCCGATCTAATATTTATACTAGAACGTGGCAACCGATCCCATATTTATAGCGGAACGTGGCAACCAATCCCATATTTATGCCAGAACGTGGCAATCGATCCAGTTAATGTGTCGGATCGTGACACCCGCCCATTCAACAAACCACAATCACAATCACAATGTATATTCTCACAATCATACAACAAGAGGTGATTTATGGCATACAATTATTCAATTATCTTTATTTACGATTAGGGTGATCAATAATGCAACATTCGCATACATACATGCATTATAATGAAGCAATTACAAACATATATCATACCAATATGAAATCACAACCATCACCTACCTCGAATCCAAGCTTGAATCCCTAAGGCACTTGAATCTTCCCTTTATGGATTCTTTCCGCTTGTTCTTGGTCTACAAACAATCATAATAACACGGGAATCAATAAGACATGAGCACCCCACTTGGAAACACTAGGACGGATGAACTATTTATCAAGACGCTCTTGGATTTTGAACCTTAAGCTCTTTTAATTCTGCTGGAGCCATACGATACAGAAGGATGAAAATGGGGATAGTGTCAGATTCCAAGTCAGTACAGAAATCTATATATCTATATGGAGGCATACCAGTCAAATCTGTAGAAAACACTTCCTTAAAATTCAGACACCACAGGAATAGACTCACTAGAGGGAGACTCGACCTCAACATCCCAAATATGAGTCAAATAAGCCAAACAATCCTGCCCTACCAGTTTTCTAGTTCGAATGGAGGATATGATCTTAGCTAGCTTAGGCTTGTACACCTCTTCCCGCTCTAATATTTCCCTATCGGGGATCTCTAGAGTTACCGACTTAGTATTACAATTAAGTCGGTATAATAGGGGGACAACCACCAAGTCATGCCTAAGATTATATCAAGTCAGTCATATCCAGTATAACCAAATCAACCCAAATCTGAAAATCCATAAACACAACATGACAACAAGATATACATGGGTGATTATGATTGACTCTTCAATTGGGGTAGAAACATGGATGGCATCAAGTATAACACAAACAACATCAAATCCCAAGGCAATTGAACTGACACATACGAATAAGTAAAACTCGGATCAAACAAAAATAATAGTCATCCGGGCACAGACAAGAGTAGCTCTTGTGACCACTGCAACAAACCCTCAAACTCGATCTTACCTGGAAAAACATAAAACTTAACCATGT
Organism: Solanum chiquidenum; assembly: GCA_029582725.1. NCBI lineage: Eukaryota > Viridiplantae > Streptophyta > Magnoliopsida > Solanales > Solanaceae > Solanum > Solanum chiquidenum. Next base: position 1,504 of record JAJOOS010002114.1, read on the forward strand.
CCTCTTGACATGCAATTTTCTTGCCTGGCTGCACTACTCATCTACCTGCATTACCATTTCCCCGGCCTCTACGGTATCGCTGATTTCCTCTTCATATGCCCAGGTTCTCCATAATTTTAACACACCTTATATCTTATATTTGATTGCTGAACATTGAAATAGATCACGGGGGTTAGTTCGGGTACAATTCGAGTTATGAAATTGTGATTAGGAAAAACATTGGAGACAGGGCTGAAATTCTGTCTCACCCTATTCCGCTCTGGCAGAAGAAATCCCGCCATGGCGGCCTCGCCTTGGCGGTAAAAATCCCGCCCCAGTGGCCTCAACGGAAACAGAACCCTTGACAACAATTTTCTGAGGTTCCTTTCTTTTCTCAATTCCCCAAAGGTTCCCAGTTATAACTAGACATTTAAGGAAATCCCTTTAGCTAGGGCAATCATTGTCTACCCCCGGTCAACCCGACGAAGTAAGCACTTTAGAATTATTTTACATCGTTTTAATACTTTCACGCACATATCCCCAGGATACACCCAGACTCTCACAAGATTATCAGTTGGTCGCAACGCACGTCCAGATTTCTCGCTTACGAACTACATTGTAATTTATCTAGACCCTTGCACCTAATCTGGTGATGACTTTCTTTTCATGATACTCAAGCAGTTACAAGTTGTAGATAAGTCCAAATTCTTTAATTTGTTCGTTCCATTGACAACCTTTACTGATCATCTATGCCTTATACGGCCCCTTAGGCCAGATACCAATTGGAACCTTCTCAGCTCCAATTAACTTGCTTGTCCGTTCAACCGGGACTACGGTGTCTAGTTCATTTCGTTGAGAGACCAATTGGAATTGGGAGATACCAATTGGACTCAACTCATACCACAAGCGACAATAATAGCTAGAGAGCCCCATCAAAACTGCTAATATCAATCATAGAAGTTGGTCGAACGTAATTCTTAACTGCCTTAATTGATGGTAACCAGACCTTAAATCAATCTTAGAGAAAATCGATGCACCTTGAAATTGGTCAAAAAGGTCATCTAACCGAGACAATGATACTTGTTCTGAATGGTGACACTATTCAAATGTCGGTAGTCTATACACATCATCGCTTGCTAGTGATGGTGTTACCACTTTGTTGCTCTAGTTCGAACCATAGAGTGAAGGAGGAAAGATACCAATTTATACTACCCACATACCAATTGAATTCAAGTCATAGCACGAAGGAGTTGAAGGACGTGAGTTTTTTTTATAGCCTCTCGAAGAAAAGTACGGACGTCATCGTACCGTTCCGCAAGACTCTACCAGACACTTTTTGGTACAATGAGATAAATGAACCTTGGCTCTGATACCAACTTTGTCACGACTCAGACCGTCGTGATTGACACCCACATAAACCTTCGGTAGGAGAACCATTACTACAACCCAAACTAACAAATTTTATGAAAACTAAGGCATTTAAATATACTGAAGATGGTTTAAACTACACCAAAAATGGAGTTCCCATAAACTCCAAAGTTTTAACAAATAACTAACTAACTAATTGGGAAATTCAACCCCTAGAACCTGAAAGTCATTGTACCAAAACTCTACTAACGACAAGTCTAAGAACAAGGGGTACAACCCCGAAACTAAACAACACTTTAACAAATAGTCTGAGTCCTAAAAGATTTAACTTAAACAAGGAAGATCCATGACAGCCTGAAAGAATTGGCTCACCCTTGAATCCGGTCACGCTCAATAGTCACCTAGTTGAAGTCTATCAATAGCCGCCTGAAGATGCCATGTACTCAACAAAGAACAAGTAAGTGCAATATCAGTACACAACACAGTGTACTGGTAGGATCACGCGGCTACCCCAATAAGTGAAATACATACAAGTAACCACAACATTATAAAACAGGCATCTACCAACATATACAATGTTAGTCATCTTTTCAGGATCAATGCAGCATCCAACATTCTAAATAATACACATTGGTTATCAATTTAGAGCAACATACAGTCTTCCAATATCAATCATCATTAGATATGAACGTAATCATCACAAGTAGATACACAACATACTTCAATAGTCCTCTCACGGAACCCAATTCAATGGCCCTCTCATGGAACCCACACAAAAAATGTTAGCATACCGAAACGTGGTACCCGATCTAATATTTATACTAGAACGTGGCAACCGATCCCATATTTATAGCGGAACGTGGCAACCAATCCCATATTTATGCCAGAACGTGGCAATCGATTTAGTTAATGTGTCGGATCGTGACACCCGCCCATTCAACAAACCACAATCACAATCACAATGTATATTCTCACAATCATACAACAAGAGGTGATTTATGGCATACAATTATTCAATTATCCTCATTTACGATTAGGGTGATCAATAATGCAACATTCGCATACATACATACATGCATTATAATGAAGCAATTACAAACATATATCATACCAACATGAAATCACAACCATCACCTACCTCGAATCCAAGCTTGAATCCCCTAAGGCACTTGAATCTTCCCTTTCCGGATTCTTTCCTCTTGTTTTTGGTCTACAAACAATCATAATAACACGGGAATCAATAAACAATCACTAATTACCCGAATTACTAACAATTATATGAACCCTAGATCAAACTCATGATCCCAAGTATCCAATTTAGGGCATTTTTCCACCATGGTTTCCAATACAAAATCCCCCCATCGATAATTACCCATTCTATTACGTTCTACGGATCGAAAAATAGATTCTGAGAGTGAAAAGCTTACCTTTAGCCTCAAGAATAGTGGAAAACTGTCAAGAGTCGCCTGGGATTCGTTCTTTAGCTCTAAAAATTGAAAAGTGCAGAATAATGTCGTTTAGGGGTTTATTTACGACCTTAAGTCGCGTTGAACCCGCCACAGCGGCCCTCACCCCGCTGCAGCGACCCCACCCTGGAGGCAGAAATCCCGCCCCAGCGGATTGCACGGAACCAGTGAGCTATTTTAATAATTTCAAGATCCTCATTTCACAACACACCTTCAATCCACGACACTCAGAAAATACTTGTTGACCCTAAGTTCAATTCCGGGAATTCTAATCTCCCGAATTTAATTCTGTAAAGTCGTACGGGTTCCTTAACGTCTTATCTATCTACTCATGTGATCAAATTCATAAATAGATCACCCAATTGCTACCAGATTTCCTTAGACCTCACTGACTCTGATTTCGTCCAAATCTGGACTAGGTTAGAAAATTTCAAGTTAATATGAAAAAGTTTTCTGACCCCAATTCTTTCCCCATTGGCTTTCCCATAACGACGAAAATCAGGTTGTTACAAAAGTCTTGCGGCGGCAAGTAAAAAATATTTTCCTAAAAAGATATGTATATATCTAACACAAAATGAAAAAATTGAAAGCGGAGGGTTAGGTGGAGTGGGGTAGAACTATTTTTAAAAAATAAAATAATATCTAAATTATTATTTGAGGGGATGGGAGAGAGACGAAGTAAGAAAAAATTAAATACTTTGAGGGAGGGGGGGGAGGAAGGGTATGATGAGAGGAAGTGATGGAGTGGGATAAGAGAAAATATTTTACATTTTATTTTATTAAAAAAAAAATTGCGATAATAATTCTTTAATCTTTAATTTTAACTAAGACTAATAATTTAGTTATTTTTTGTCAAGGTGAAATGTTTTATGCATGTGGAGTGTGATCTGTTTTAATAAAAGAGAGAATATAGTACACACACCGTGATGAAAGTGTAATAAAAGAGAGAAGTGTGTTTTTCAAACGAATAAGTGATAGTTTATGTATGAAATAGTTTAAGTATGAAACTCAATAAAAATGATAATTTAGGTGTGTTTCTAACACTTGAATCTTTTTTTTTAAGAATAAAATATTTTTAGTTTTATTCTAACGGTAGAAAAACTGTTTTTGCTTTCATCTAAAAGTAATTTTACTAATTTTCCAAACACCTTAATTTTTAATTATTGTTTTTCATAATAAGTGTTTTTAGCCAAACATGCTTTTAACGGTAAATTTGGAAACAAACAACTAATTATACTTTGAGTTTTTAATAATGAGAACTATTTTAAATCATCTATTTTCAAGTAAGAAAAACAAGTATAATAGATGTATTAATTGAAATTTGAGATTATTTGGCCATTTTTTTTTTATAAGGTATGTTTAGGTACAATCTCATCAATAGACTTTTCTTCTAAAAATGTGGTTCGAAGTTTGAAGAGAGGGAGGACCTGCAATACTTACAAAATTTTCGTTTTCTTTCTTATCACTTAATTAGCTTGTTAAAACATTATTACAGTTCACTACCATTTATATTAACAGTAAGCATGCTACTATGTAAAAAGAACTTCATAGTTTTAGGAAATTTACGTGCGAATATAGGTTGATTAATGGTTATTATATTCATGCAACTTACTTGATACATATACCTTCAATATAAAGTTGTGTTTTCTATATATGTCCCTGATAAAATTAATTTAGAACCATTTTTTAAAATGTTCCTAATTGTAATAACTCAAAATTCCAACATAAACAGTGATGTAAATTATAACCACCGAGCAAAATTACACTGAATTTTGGAAATACTAATAGAACGAAGATTACCAACAAGGATTGTGGTAGAGTCCATCCTCCTTCATCTTTAATCAGAAATTGACAAAGCATAGTCTTTGCCTAAGCATAATAATAATACGCATAAATTTCCAAAATCATAGTGGACAACCCTTTTATCACTACCCACTTCTCTAACTTGCTCCTGATTGCCCGTGTTTAATTATTTTAAAAATTAATTTGACAATAATTAATAAGGATAAAAATAGAAAGTAATGTTTAACTTAGATTCAGATGAATATTTTGTGTACTTTTCCCCTAAATTACACCTTTAATTAAATTTTAAGGACCCATTGACTCTTAAGAGTTATTCACTTTTTTTTCATGAATTATAATTCACTTAATTAAGAAAATTAAATTAAATTTGAAATTGAGTTTAAAAAATAACTTATAACTTTAGTTTTTGATTCTGTTACCATAATATGGAATAAAATATTTTTTCTCTTTTTTACAAAATATAATCAAACACAATTTTATTTGGAAAATTTACATAAATCTCACTAGTTTATGAGCTAATTATTTAGATACATTCTTATTTGTAATATTACGAACTTTACTCGATTTTGGTGCGTTCAAATACGTCCAGATACATGTATTTTTGGGATACATGGGTCGACATTAGGCTTAATTTGTTCTAGATACATTGTATACAAGTAGATTCTCATATATCTGGGATACATGCTCACCTCTTTTCGATCACGCTCGCCACTTTTCTATGTATCTAGTATCCCAGATACAAGTAAATAACACCAGATACATACAGATACATGTGTCTTGTGTGATTCGAATGTATCTAGGGAACATAACAAATCTCACTCGTCTCTCTCCTCCATTTCACTCGCCTTCATCCCCACCTCACTTGTCTTTCTCTCTATTTTAGTGTATCTAGTGTGATTCACATTTATCTTGAATACATAACGAATCTCGTTTGCCTCCATTATCCATTTCGCTCACCAGCTTCCTCCCCATCTTGCCCGTCTTTCTATCTATTTTAGTGTATTTGATAGTAAAATTACTTATAATTAAATATATTTTTCTCAATATGTGATAGAAAACTCTTAATCAGTTGTAAGATACATAATCATTTATACAGATAACAATAATAATAATTACTATATATAATAGTGATGTATGATTAATTAAATAAGTTTTTTTCTAAATTATCAAATGATTTCTAAGGTGGGCCTCCATATTAAAATGGGTCCATAAATCACACGGGACCTTTTTGAAGTTGGTGACCACACGACTCGGTCTAAATTTATACTCCCCACTTTTGAATTAATACACTTATTAAGAAAACAATTATTTATATAGTGAATTTATCATTTTACCCCTATTACTTAAGAAGTGGATGAATTAAAAATTTAATATTTTCAAAAGGTTCTACCTTTTTCAAAGTAATTAATTGAGGGTATAATATGGAAAAAAAATTGTCCTTTCTTAATTGTAAAAATGGACAAGTAATTAGGGACAACTATAAAAGAAAACGTGGACAAGTAAATAGGGACAGAGGGAGTAATTGATTTAGTATTACTGCCTTTGTCTCTAATTAGTTGTCCACTTTTGAAATGACACACATATTAAGGAGAAACAATGAATAATATAGTGAGTTTACTATTTTACCTCTATTAATTATGAATTGGTGAATTAAAAACTTAAGAATTTTAAGAAATTTTACTTTTTTCAAAGCAATTAATTGAGAATATAATAGATAAAAAGAATTTATCTTTTTTTTATTTATTAAAATAGACAAGTAATTAAAATAATTTTTTTAAAAAATAACAAATAATTAGGAACAAATCGAGTATCAAATAAATAAACCAAAAATCACCCGGACAACAAGAAAAGAAAAAAAGTGGGGTTGAAAAGAAGGCTGTACAGGTAAACGGCGCCGTGAAGCCGGAAATAATGATTAAAGAGGCGCGTGGCATCTCATTGGTCCCACCAGACGCCTTCACAATAACGTTTATACCAATTTTGCTCGTGCACCTAACTAACGAGCTGATAATATTAAGCGTTATCTGAAAATTATAATGAAGTGATAAGTACTATTTCGAATTTCACAAGCACAGAACTATCTTTATTATGAAGGTTGAAATTTTTCTGCGTGAATTGAGATTTAATCAAATTTCAATATATCACATACTTAAAATAGTATTATATTTTAAATTTGATTTCAACATAATTTTGTAGAGAGGTAAACTTGAAACATGAAATGACGGTCGAGTGGGTAGTAGGGTTAAAGTAGTAAATAGATTGACAACAAATCTGCCTGCTATACTGCGCCTGGCGCTTTATTAGGTACCTATCCATTACACTTTTTTCCTACAATATTTTTAAATTATTAAGAAAAAAAAAAAAAAAAGTTGAAACTTGCGTGTCGTACTTTTTGTTTTCTGAAATTTTGTTTAATCTGTCTGTAGTACTACTGCTGGAAATTCACTGTTTAATGCGTCATCTGGTTTTGTTTTTTCTTACTTCCCCATACGTGTTATTTTCTCAGTTTTTCTTGTGTAACTGCCAAAATACACACACTATCAAACTACTTCATTTTTTTTTAATGTATATTCGAATATATAAATTTTAATTTTCTAAAATATAATAATTAATCAGAAGAAGTAAGATTTAAAATTCGTTTGGGTCATAATTTTTTTATATTTTTTCATTATATTTTAAAGTTAATATTCTATCAATAAAATTTTAAATATAACTTAGAAGTTGTATTTATAGGATCACCTACTTTTCAAATTTCAATTGGTTCTCTGTATGAAATATTACGTAATGTTCTTTCTATTCCTGTTTCTTATTATGTAGAGCCCACCACGTTGGTTGTTTTAAAAAAAGTAAGCTTTTGGTGATAACTCGAAAATTATTTCATTTTTGTAAAGTTTCCTAATTTCTATATAATCTATGACTTGGTCCAGTGTTGCTGCGAGCTTTAAATTTACTTGAAACGGAGATTTTTTTATTATTTTTGACCAATTCAACATACAATGATTGTCACAATTCTATAGCATTAATTTAGAAAAGTTGAAATAATTTAAAATCTGGAACAGTAAAATGTTTGACTAACCTATGATGACAAGCCGCCCCATTAATCACTACACAATATACCTAATTAGTTATAATATTACACCTAAACTGTCGTTGTCATTAACTTTAATATCACACTAAAACAATTATTATAATCATTTAGTTATTGCCATTTATCAGCTGCATGCATGCTACCGGCAAATCTTTTCTTGGTATTAAAATCTTTGTTCTTTTTTTGGATACTTTATTGACAAACATTACATTTTTTTTTATGTTATAATGTTTGTGCTTATTAATTACTCCATTAACTTCTCCATCCTTTTAGGTAAAACGGTATGAATCTTTTTTATACATGGATAATTTGTTGAAGTAAACTTCAAAAAACTGGACCCACCAATACCAACAGACACTTAAAAAAAAAATGTTAAAATAAATCAAGCTTTAATAAGGCATTCACTATACTATTTTTATATATCTCTGTATTAAGCTTTTCTTTCTTTTCATATTATATAACCTACATGTAGCCCCACGAATACCCCATTTCATAAAGCCAAAAAAAGACGACCTTATCCATAACCCAAATTTCTGGGGATTAATTTGTTGGTCCCCAAAAAAAAAAAAAAAGTTCTTGGTCCCCTGATCCTTTTCATGGCCGGAGTTAGGTGGGGTTCATGGATGCAGACGAATTCAGTAGTTTTTTCATAGATTTTGTATTTTTACTAAAAAATTAAATAAATATATGTGTATTTAACTCTTGACCCCTAGAAAATCTAATTGACAGCTTAGTGATAAGGAAGAGGTCGCGGAAATATTTTTCATGCTAGAGTTGTGGATTCGAATCCCACTTTAGAACCCCTAAACTCCTAATCCTAGCTCCGCCTCTGAATTCCCTTCAATGTGTTACATTCTATCAATCAGATTCCTCTCTACTATAATCTATTTAGCAGTCTATTTTATGCCTTATTTTGTAACGTTACCACTGTTTTTGCTGGTACGTACTCTCAGTAAAATGGACCCCTTAGCTAGAAATACGAGACAAATATATATTGAATGGTGTACATACTATTTAGTTATAAAGTTACTATTCTTTTTCAGCAGTTGCATTCTGGCGTACATTGAAATTTATTATTAATTGAAGTCAATTAGAATAATTGAAAGTTTTAGTTTTTCCATTACAAAATCAACATGAACGTTGGAAACAAAACAAAGTTTTTGAGTTCCAACTTCTTAGTTCTAATATGGTAGTAGAAGTAGTGACGATGCCAAAATTTACATTAAGGAGGTTTAAAACATTGAAAAATAAACACTTAAAAATGCTAAAAAGAATTTAACATAAATTATATATATATATACGTATTAGAAATTTAATTTTAAATCTTCATTATAAAATATAATTTTTCAAAAAGTTCGAATGAATCCCCTTACTTTCATTAGGCTCCGTGGATAGAAGAATTCATCATCTTCTAAAGACTAAAACGTTGAAATTTTTCAAAAATGAAAAGTGGTACCGGAAAATTAGTGCCGGTATTCATTGAATTGAACTTATTATCAGATTAATTCATAGCTTCAATTTATTTTTAAAAAAATGCAAAAGTGGCACCAAAAGTTTAATTTTTTTTTGGCCAAAAATAAAGTTCGAGCTCTAACAGTAGTAGAAGTTACACTGATTTTCACCAAAATATACTTAAAAGTTTGCGTTTTGTTGATTGGATTTTGTACCCCATCCACTTTCTATCCATTAAAATCAATTTTAGTCAATCATCCACCATATTAAAATCTATTTAGCACTTCATGTCTTGGATAATTAATAAACTAATTAAGTTAATCTCTTACCAACACGTACTCATCACAATCAAAATGGACCCCACTAGAAAGTGAATGTAATTTAGAAGAATAAAATAGTACAATAACATTATAACTTAAAACATTAATGGGGGAAGTAGAGAAAAAAGTTGAACCTGTATGCATATCAGCCTGCTATAGTTCATATTGAAAGTAGATATAGGTGAAAAAGAATTATTTTTGCTGAGTACATTATTGTCTTTAGGTTACTTTTCATTTTAAATTTGTACTACTATTTAGAGAATGAACTAGGCAGATCTTTTGATACTATGTAAGATTTTTCACCCTAAGTTAGTTATAATAATAATCTCTGCGTTTACCCTTTTTCTAAACTGACCTAATTAATTGTAATGCTCTTTCATGCGCCACCTATAAAGGTGAAATTAAAGATCATGTCTCAAAAATCTACCACATCCCAATTAAACACCAAACAAACAAATTTAATTTAATATATCAAACATGTACGTATATTTTCACACGTGGAATGATCTCAGGTGCGGATCTAGAATGGATCGTGGATGTTCAATAACTCTTTTCACAAAATATTACACTAAATACAACCATAAAGTACACAAAGTCCTTCCAGTTTTATGATACAACAAAAGATAGAGAATTAATTAGGATTAACATTAAAATAAAAAAGGTATTTACATAATGATGCTTCCTCCTAATAACAATAATATCTCAAGGATTTTTCATAGTCATAGGAATTACCTTTCTCCCAAAAGCTTGAAAATAGAGAGAATGACAAAAATGAAAAAACGAAAAAGTAATTTTACTAAGTTATTAATTATCCGCTGCCGCCTCACATCCACAACGGCGGCGGTTCGTTCAAGTCAATAGGCAACCCACGTCTCACGATCCCAAAATACATAGCCGCAGCTCCACCGTCATTTTCCTTCGCCGGCGCAGCGCCGGTGACCGGCAAGTTCAGTTCCGGCGGCGGACCTACTTGTAGAAACTCCCCAATCATGAGTCTACGTCCGGAGGGCGAAGTCCACCGGTGATCAGATGGAAGGTTGAGGTCGATTGGAAGAGGAACGGAAGAAGGCGGCGGCGGCGGAGGAGGAGGAGGAGGAGGAGGGAAGTTAGTTTTGGCTTTAGCGCCGCGGAGTGAACGGGCGGCGCCGTCGTAAGCGAGTGCAGCTTCTTCGGGAGTGTCGAAAGTGCCTAACCAAACACGTGTTTTCTTCCATGGGTCGCGAATCTCTGCGGCGTAACGGCCCCAGGGACGCTTTCTCACTCCTCTGTAGTGACCCTCACGAGTTGAAGCCATGGAAATGGGGAGGATAGAGAGAGGAAAATGGGGGGAATTTAGAGAGAGAAAGTGTATGTGTGTTTGTGTTGTGTTATGTGTGTGAGGGGGTTTTGGGAGCTAAAAAGAGTGTGCATATTTGGGCAGCAGTCGTAAAAAAAGGGGACCCACGGAGACACCCGTAATCGTCGGCTGGACGGCACGACCTCTCTCCTAAAATAGGCAAATATTTAGGTGAACATGTGTTTGGTTGGAAGAAATTATAAACGGTTCGCCTCGGTTAAAGGATACGAATACTCGTCACTTTATTGCAATTTTTTGGTACTCTATTTAGTACTTAATTATTTCGGGGGTCGTTTAGTAAGGCGCATGAAAGTAATACTAAATATAATATATTAATAATGCTTTATTTAGTTATATATATATAGAGATTGTTTCATATGCATTATTTAGTTTGATTTACTAAAAATATCATTCACAATTATGATGGAAAGATATAAAGGGATTTTAAAGGATAGTGACGTCTTTATCCATATTAATACATATTATTAAATTTCTTTACATTACTAATACGTATAAATTCATATATCAAATAATATACTAATCCATTTATTATTTTTACCAATATAGTCGACCAAAAGACACACAATGGGGTTAAATTAAGAAGGAATAGAATGATAAATATAGACTTTTGGTAATGGTAAGTCGGTCCTATAAAAGAGAAAATTTTCTTCCTCTTTTGTTTCTAAATTGGTTCATGAGAAGCAACAAACTTCAATTAAGCAGTAGTATTACTTTGATAAAATAAAAACTCCTAATTTTTCACAAAGGTGGGTGACAAGTTTTAGGGTTTAGGAAAAATATATTGTGTTTAAGATTTTAATTTTTTAAAATAAAATATATATTTCTTATTTATAAAAGTAAGTTTTTAATTATAAATATGATAAGTTAAATTAATACACATTTTTTAATTTTATTTTTGGGTTACTGTACTTATTTTTTGGGACTCATATAAGATCTTTTTTTTTCATTATTCATCTCAGTCATAAAAGTATTTTCTCTCTTAGCAGGACATGTTTCTCCATCGTATTAGTCTCCTATCTCTTCCATTGTTAGTATTTAGATAAAACATCCATTCTTGATAATTTTTTATCCATTTCTATTCTTGTTTTTTTTAAATCATCTCTAATTTAAGAGCACAATTATTTTTGTTAGTGTTTTTATTCATGAATTCTACTCCTAGAAAAAACATAGGTCAAGGCTTCAACACAACATTAACAGCTCATCGTATGTTCTAAATTACGTTTTGAGTTGAATGCATTCACCCTATTCCCCATAAGTGAATATGACAGAGCAATTCATGCCGTCGATAGTGTAATTTCTCTATTAAAACTAATTCGCCAAAAAACATGTAAGGAAAAAAATGTTAGTGCAAATTTTCTCATTATTATCTTTAAATCGGCAAAAAAAAAGGTAATGAAAAAAAGTTATAACGGTTAATTCGAAGAAGATTCGCATGGTCATAGTGAATATGATTTGTATTATGTGGTCCATAAATTATCGAAAAACATTTTTAAACACAAATATTTTATAGTATACACTTTGATGGCCGATTTGGTACAATTATTGATGATATGTTATTTTAAATAGTGATATGTACTAAGGAATATATTTTGATGGCAGATCAAGTACAATAATTCGTGATTTGTTGATTTTTAACTATGATATGTTTTACTGTATATATTTTGATGGATTATATAGTTAAAATATTGGTAATCTGTTGATTTAAATTTGATGGATGGTGTAACTAATTTTTTGGTGATATATTGATTTAGAACTAGAAAAGAAATTGATCTATAATTGATGGTAAAATTTTAGTTATATGTTCCAAGTCTACCATGCATAACACCATAGTCTAATCAAGTATAGTTAATTTACATGATGTACAATGTGGTATAACATTTGTGTCAAGTTCAAATTTTAATAACTATAACAATTAAAAATAATTGATGAATTTGTTGGTTAAAAAATAATGGTGATTTGATGATTTAAAATTGCAATATGTCATAGTTTATATATTTTGATGTATGGGTATGACTAATTTTTTGCTCATATGTTAATTTAGAACTATAAACGGTAATAATTTATAATTGATGATAAAGTTAATTTTAGCTATATGTTACAATCCTATAATACGTAACATCATAATTAAATTAAGTATGTACCAACCTTTTAGTATAAACAAATTAATTTACATGGTGTGCAATATGATTTAGTCTCCGTGTCAAGTTAAAATTAGTCTAATTTTATTTTGCCATAATGAATGAATTATACCAAATTATAACCAAATAAATTTATATATTAATGATAAAGTTAAGTTTTGTTATATATTTCAACCTACATTGGTGTAAAACTGATTTAAATAAAAAAAAATGAAGGGAGAGTAATAAGAAAGAACAAAGAAAATTTTAGGAAAATAAAATGGGATAAAAATGATTCTTTTTTTTATAAAAAGAAAAAAGAAAGGAAAGGAGAAAGAAACGAACAAGAAATTTCAGGAAAAAAAAATTGTTTATTCAATATTTTAGAAAAGAAGAAAAAGGAGAGAGAGTAAAAAAATACTTAGGGAAGATATTTTAGGAAGAAGATTAAAAAAGAAGAAGATTTTTTAGAGAAAAAAAACGTGTACCCTATTATATTTTGATATTTTTTATTTATTTTTATTTCGTAAATTTTTTATTACTATGTTAATGAAAAGTCAAATTTCTATTATATAGAAGTAATTTAATGCTTAAATGGTATAATTAAGTCTTTTCCCCAAATTTTAAGTCACAATTGAAGTCATTTGAAGAAAAAAACTACTATTAAGTTTTGCAACCTTGTTCTAATTAGGGTGGATTCAATTAATCTTTTATTTTCACCCACGTTTCTTAAAAGGCTCTTTCTTAGTATTGATAAGATTAAGAAATAGCCTAAAGTCAAAATACAACACGGGATAATATTTTGTTTAAATCCAATTTTTAGCCTATAGTTGAATTCCACTGATAATAAATTGACGAACGTATAAATTGCTTGCATCAAAATCACATGTGTTTATTTGATTCTAGAAAATTTATGTCTATGATTGATGTTACACTTTTTTATTTTCAATTGAAACTAAAATATTTTAAAGACGAAATTATTTTAGCGGAGCAGTTGCTCTTTATTTTGAAAAAAATTAAAACATTTTAATTGATATTCGTTTGTTTTAGAGTTAATTACGCTTTTCATCTTTCGATTGTTGAATATTTTGATTATAGTCTCTACTCTCTATAGTGTTTGACAAAGTATATAAAACATTTTATTAGTTAAATTATGCATTTTAAATCTTTTTGTTTTTGAATATTTATAACTTTATCATAATTATTAACGATTAATAATAATAATAATAATAATATATTTAATGAATTTCCATAAAATAAAGTACACATAGATCGTATACCTGTACTTAGATATAGAGAGACTTATTTATTCACACTACATAGTTAGTGGATATATCCAAAATGTGTGAAGCTGAAAGTGAGAGAATTAAATCTACCAATTTGTCAACTGTGGAGATACTTTTTATTTTATTTTTTGATTTTATGCTGATATCGATATAGCTCATAGTTGAGCTAGTATATATTATTATATTATAATTATATATTTAAGAAAACAAACTCAGAATACATGAGTTTTATATGATTTGTAGTATAAGTAGGTGGAGTGCATATATAAATTAAGATTAAAAAAAAGGATGAAAAGAGGCGCCGTCTGATAGGACGTGTCACTCACATGAGTTGGTGTTATTCTGTCTCTTTACTCGTGTGCTAAAAGTGTCGATTTTTTTTTTCACATTTACGATTAAGTGAGGAGTAGTTTCATCGATCATAACACATTATTGGTATATTTGTATGCTTTGTTTGATAGATGGAATAATAATTTCGTGATAACATCAATATGTTTAATTTGATATATTAACTAAATTAATATCATTATTTATATTAAAATAATGTGATGATCACATGGATATTCTTTTCCCATTTAGGGTCCTATTCTCTGTCTCTCTATGGTGGAGTCTTACATCAGCCCTATACCCATAGAGTCCCTACACCCTATTCCCCTCCCTGTACGGCACCTGTTCAGCGGCGCCTCCATCCTTTTTTTTTCTTTATATCTCCAATTGTTTATTTATTGCATCATTTTCAATAGGCTGACACACATATATATATTTTTATACACTGGAATATCCCTTGTCGTTATGTGTGTAAAACGCGCTATAATAATCAAGGGCCCCTACGCCTATCCACTCGTCTAGTAACAATTTAGTACGAATAGAATATGGTGGAATAGATGTGATCGTTTCTTTTTCTAATGAGAAGTTTTCAGTTTGAGTTTTGAGTTTGAAAAAGTTTTTGATTGAAAGTAATTTTGCTCGAAAAGAACTCTTACATGATACGAATTTAAATAGTCGAACTCTCGTCGTGCACATACCAAATATCTAGCGAAAAACTAAAAATAAAATAAATTTTAGTAAGAGTGTTTGAGCTGATAATGTTTCCTATAAAGTAAGTAAAAAATTGATTACTTATACTGTGATGTTTTATAACGAAGGTAAAAAAAAATTATTTGTCATATCAATATTCTTTTCTAAATGAACTTATTGCATCAAATTTATCTAGTACTATACTTTATAATTTGTAAGCTATCATAAAAATAAATTTATTACATAAAACTTATCTAGTACGATGCTTATATGATTCGCTAGCTATGATATAGAAATCAGATTATTTGGTGCACTCCGAAAAGATTGCAATTGCGATTTTTCGACAGTTCCACAATTATTATTATTTTTATAGTAATATAAAATATACTTGTGCATATAAAAGGTACTGATACGTTCTCTTAAAAAAATAAAAACTATACTGCATATTGTATTGTTATCTGAAAAGGCTATTAATGGTTCACAGACTCACCGTTCCATGACACGGCATTAAAAACACAAATACTCCCTCTGTCCCAATTTATATGACATATTTCGGATTTCGAGATTCAAACAAGTCTATCTTTGACCGTAAATTTTTCATATATCTTTTAAATATTTTGAATTATCAATTATTGTGACTTATAGTACTTTTTATATAGTTTATAAATATATAAATTTCATTTTAAAAAAATTGAAGATTTCACGAGCAAATTCTCGGTCAAACTCAAACTGTTTGACTCTCGAAAAGCGAAATGTGTCACATAAATTGGGACAGAGGGAGTAATCAAATATACTGCTCTTTTCGTCCCAATTATATGAGTTAATAGAAAAAAAGTTTTTTTTTTTAAAAAATAAGTCATATATATTTATATGACTTTAAATTATATTCACTAAAAATAAAATAAATATTTTAAAATTAAATTATTATTAAATATTTTTTATGATCGACTAAGGAAAAAGGAGTACTTAATAAAATTGAATTCATTAATATTTGTTAAAAACATCTCCTATATTTATTTTTACTTGTCACTTATTCTTAAAATTGATTTTTTTTTATTTGTCACTTTGACATATATAAAAAAACAATTACTATATTTTTCCATGTTCTATCCTTAACATTAAATACTTAGGAGTCGTTTGGAGTGAAGTATAAGATATAATAGTTCTAGGGATAAAATGCAAGATTATTTTATTCTGTATTTGGTTGGAGGTATTAGGCAATCCTGAGATTATTTATCCCATCATTTATATATTAGTGATGAAATAGATTATCACATATACATAGTGAAATAACTTATCACATAACAATTTATGTCGGAATAATTAATTCCGAAATAATTTGTTCTCAACTAAACGATCCCTTATTCCCGGCTGGCATAGAAGTCTCTCGCGCGGGCGAAGGAGATGCATTTCTGGTACTGGTGGTATTGGACAAGCTCTAAGGGAATAATCTCTTTCTTATTTCTGTATTTTTTTCCCATGACGACTAAGAACAGGCAAATCTAAAATTTTACTTCGAATTTCGGACCTCAACATCCTGATGCTCATGGTGTTTCACGATCAGTATTGGACTTATTCTTTAAAAATGAACTGACGGAGTACTAAAAGGTTCATTGATGGCGACATTTCAAAGTGTAATCTTTTCACCATTTCCTAAAATATGTTTTGTTCCGGTCACAACAACATATTCTTGCCGATTTAATTTGTTTTATTATTAATTTGTTTTTAAAAATATCTCTTTCCTATGGTAATTTTTAATTTTTCTTTTTCATATTCCATATCTAAAATTATAAAATATTTTATAAATTTTATATTAAAATATATTTTCTTAAATTCCATATCAAATTAACATTAACAACCAAATAAAAATTGAGGAAATAGACTAGTAGTACTATTACTGTGCAAATAATGGCTGTACTAATTTGGGTAGGAATGCGGTGTCAAGAAAGGAGTAGATATATAAAGAGAACAATAAGGGTCCGTTTGAAAAGCTACTAGTTAATTAGAATCAATATATTTACTAGGATAGTAATTATCAGCTTAGTCATTACATAACATAGTAATTACATTGACTTATTTGTTTGTTATAATATAATTACAGTATAATTACACATGTACTGTTTGGATGCACAATTACAATCTTAAGATTATATCAAATTTTAAAATTTATTATTTCAAATTTATTTTAGACAAATAACAACTTTATAAATGTTATTAAATTAAATATTTAAGATATATATATTGACTTTTGAAAATATATTAAATAATAAACATATGTTCTTAAATAATATTATTAAAAAATAATTGATTTATATTTTTCAAGTTAGTATATTTCAATTGAATTTATTAAAAAAACCAAAAGCACAAGATTTCTATGAGAACATCATGAAATGCATGCTTGACAAAAAAAAATTAATATTATAAATAAAATGTCATAAATTATTAAACTATTTGGCAAAAAAACAATCCATCAGGTCTAACTAAAAAATAAATGACTTGCAATGTGAAATCTCAAGTCAGTTTTACTAAAATAAATGAAATTGAAAATATAACATAAGTTCTAAATTCAAAACAAATTAGTCTTATGTCAAATTTCAACATAACATACATGAATATAATTTAAAATAAAAGAAAAACGCAAGTCTATAACCTTACTCAAAAATGAATTCCACTTTAATTTAAAAATTAGAATTCTAACAAATTATGTCATTTAAAAAAACACATAAAAAATAGATAATATGAAAAATTATGTGGACTTACATGGTGTAATTACCAGTAATTCACATCGCCTCCTTGAGAATTAAAGAATCTAATTACCCATTTTAATTATCGAATCAATCAAACAATACATACATGTAATTACATCAAATCTAATTAGCCCGATGAGGTCCTAAATAAAGCGTTTGGTTAAATGAGTGGGTAAAAAAGAGTGGGGGCAGGAGGTGGAGTAGGTGGTGTCTGAATTGAGGAGACAGAAGAGTAGATGTTGGGTTTTAGGGGCCAAATGTGGGTTTCTCTTTGTCAATATATTGACTCGATTTTTGGGGCGGTGTGTCAGCACGCAGAACTCAGACAGACATAACAACTCAGAATACAGCGCACAGAGATTATGATTTTCTGAATGCTGCTGCTCTTCATGAGGTCACTCACTCTGTACTCTTTCTCTGTTTTTGAGTGTTGCTTTGGTTTTCCTGCTTCACTACAACTACCATTTATCACCAACAACAATACACACGCACACAAGGTGCCTCTTTTTGACCTTTAAATACTACAAAGGATTTTTGTATATTATTTTCTCTATTTCATTTTGATTTAATATGATAATATTAATTATTTTTATTTTTTTGAATTTTAGCATCTAACAGCTAAGATGTAACAAAATATCTTTAATTTTATGGCTAGAACACAAGTTAAAAAATTATCAAAAAGGAAAAAGTTGTACTCCCTTCGTTTTAATTTGGTTATCCCATTATGACTTGATGTGAAGTTTAATAAAATAATTGAATCTTATGATCTTAAAATATAAATTAGGTATAAAAGTATTTTTAATCTCATGGCTTTAAAATTGTCTCAAAAATTAAAATTATACAATTGACAAAAAATAAAGAGTTTTTTTTTAAAAATGAATTAAAAAGAAAAGTAAGAAAAATAAATTAGTAGGGATATTTATTTTTAATCAAACTAAAAAATAAAGTAGGAAAAATAAATTGAAACGGAACAAATAGTAATACTAGTAATTTTTTAAAATCCGATTTTCATATTAGTGCAGGATTCTCGACGATCACGATGACAAGAAGCGTGATTTGATATTATGATTTAGCTTTGGTCTGTTTGGGGAATTTAGATAGAACTTGGTAAATATGCTGTGAATAAGCACAGTTCATTTGTAACCGCCCTTAAAAATGTACGTTGAGATGAAAAAGGCACAGCAAAATGTGGGACTAGAAAACTTGTTCACCTTCCCATTCATCAATTTAACAGTTACATGGTACAATGGTGCCGGTTTAGTCAAAACTAACAAAAAGAGTGCGAGTAATATACAACATTCTTTCTATTCCCTCCAAGATACTACATTTTATGCAAAACACCATTTCAACTAATCTTCTATGCCCACCCAATATACACATTTTTTCAGTCACAAAGCATCTGCCAGTCTTGTTACTAATCAGTCAGGTAAGCAAGGGAGGTCCATTCTCAGCAGCTGTTCGCGTATGCTCGTGACTATAGCTTCTTGCCATTTGTACATCTCGATTGAATTGAGTCCTCGACTTTGCATATGGAGCATCTCTCGCTGGACAAAAAAAGAGATAGTGGTTTAAGAAGAGTAACCATAAGCAAGGGTAGCAGTTGAATTAGTCAGGAATCTAGCATCAACAAAATGTTTTGAAATGAGAATATTACCAGCAATTCTTTGCACACGGAGGATATTCTGCCGTCTCTTCCACCAGCATGTTATGCAGGTAGCAATAAGCAGGACAAATACACACGCCCCTGATCCGATCCCAATTTTTGCTCCAACTGTGAGATGTGTTCCGCAAGTTGGTAATCCCGGAATACCACAAAGACCTGCATTATCAGTGAAACTGGAAACCATCCACTGTAAGCGTTTTATCGTCGTAAACTACAGAAACAACATGCCAGAAATTTGCAACTTCTAAAATTTCTCAGCGTACATACAACTCCAGATTGAGGGCATCATATTTTGGATAAAATTGGTACATGCTAGTGGAAATTAGTCGAGGCCAAGGAATTTGTCAAGACAGCATAATCATGATAACGGCAGTCGTAAGATGGTCAGACAATTCCCAAGCACAGCAATGTTCTAAAGGCATAAAGAATCATCATGCTACGCAGTATAATTATTTGGCACCACAAAATCGAAAAACAAGAGCAACTATAAATGATAGAATATTAAAAGATGCTTCACCAAGAACAAGCCCTAGGCCAAATAATATGATGATTATAGAAAACATACTTGAATTTAGCTCTGTGCAAGAGCCTTCCACCTAATGCAGCAGGAATCCTTCCAGAGAGTGAGTTGCCATTGAGATTCCTGTAACAAAACAGTAATTTGATTCTCTTTATCGAAACAATAAAAAAAATAGTTCTATCATTCTTTTGCCTTCAACTGATCAAAAGTTAAAGTATCTTACAGCGTCCGTAATGAGGTCAATTGCCCAAGGCTTTCAGGAATCGATCCATTGAAGAAATTGTATGAGAGATCCCTGTAATGCAAATCTTTGTTAGACACTCACCAGGTGAGATCCACCCTTTTTTTATTACTAGTGGAATATCCTCTACTATTTTGCTAAAATAGGGAATGAGATTATCTTGTATCATTACAAACTAAAAAGAGATGTCCAGAGAAATTGGAGAAGCACTTTAATTGAACTAAGGTAATAGTGATTGTTCTAACACACAATAAATATAACATTCTTTTCACCCCGCTAAAACAAGAGTTGTACCAGTAAGGAATTGTTATGTTTCTCAGTATGAGCATTATCCTCTATCCTTAATAAATTGTCCTACTCTATTTAGGTCTATGAATTTCAAACAAAACATAAAGATGTATCCAAATTTCAAAGAGCAGTCTATCTGTACATAAACTACCATATCTATGTGGGCAATATGACTTGTATTTCATAATCCATAAAGCTATTATAATCAAGAGTCTTCCATTACTTATTCCTACCTAATTTTTAAGAAGAGTGGGCTATGATATTGATGAAATAGGACAGTTGTATCATGTATGACTCAACACTCCTCAAAAAAGTATAGTTTATGAAACCGCTTAATTTCAAATTTGATTCCATTACTCGGGCAGAAAAAAATCCAAATTAATTTTGAAAAGCACATGAAGTTCCGGAAAGCTTTACTCACAATGTCTCCAGACTAGTTACCGTTCCCAATGCCGGGGGAATAGGCCCATGAATGCTGTTCCCACTTAGATTTCTGTAAGGAACGCACACAAGGAAAGCATGGTCAAAGTATATCATATTTAGAAATGGTTGTTTCCAGTTTCCATTACTACATGCAAGAATGGAGCATTAAGAAAAGAGGGATGCTTAGAAGATTTGAGCAGGTTGCAGTTCTGGGAAGTGTCATGTATTGCTTCATAAGGTGTATTTGCCTTAGGCAAACATCTTCCCCAAAACAAAAAGCATTTGCAAGCTGTGTTTCTAACTTACATGCTCTGAAGATGACGCAATCGAGAAATTTCATTTGGTAAGAAGCCTCTTAAACCTTGGTTGTCCAAGCCACTGACCTTACAGGTAAACCATTTGGAAAAAGAAAAAATAGTTAAAGATGATTATGCGAACGAAATTCAAAGCATTCCCGCAGTGTCAAGAAAAGCAATATCGACCTTAGGAAAATGATAAAATTTGGTCAAAAAAACAGCACTGAAGAATGTAAAGATAAAAGGGGACATTAACAGACAGAAGTAGTTACATCACAAGAGGTAACATGTTATATAGCAAATAGCAACAACAATAATCCACATTTTCAGAAAAAATACAATTACTATGAACCAATTAAGTTTATAGAAGCTATGCATTATAGAGCAGAAGAAATGGAATTCAGTACACAAAGCTTGCAAGAAAAAACCACACAATATGAAAGTGTAGGCATGCTAACATGCAGATTTTGAAAATCGAGGACACCAATCAGGAAAGGCATCTTGATGACAAAATACATAATTATACTGTCCTAGTGGGACCAGGAAATGAGATCAGAAATATATGAATTTGTGAGAATTTTAACATTGAAGGTGTAAATAACAAACAATTTATCTCACTTTTTATGATATTAAAAAATGTACAGTAAAGAGCTTTCAACTATCATTATATCACAAACTAAAGTTTAATTTTAAGACCCAATAGATAAACTATTTGATACTCAAATAACAAATTTTGACCATGACGAGAGATGGGGATGGTTACTTTGGCAATCGATATTATGCAACCAGAAGTTCCTAACTAATTAACTGCCTGTTCCCCAGTTCCACATGGGCTTTCTGGTCTAGTTAGAGAAATGTGTCCTTGATCTCCACAACAAATCAGCCCAGTCCTCTTCCTCATTCCCTTCTTTCATAAACCCAACCCTTCCCTCATTGCCGCAACTTCCCTTTCTGGCCACTGCCACCATTCTTTCTCACTTTCCCCTTTCACAGCCTCCTTCCCGGCCTCCCCCTAGTCCTTTGCCTTTGCTCTTCACAGTCCCAATATTTCACCTCATTCCGCATTATACATTCACACTCAAATTGGCTTTCCCTACTTATGTGTAATGAACCGTAAATTAGTGAAATACACAAAGCAGAGAAAGCCAGGTTGTTCAACAACTTACCACCCGAGCCCTGTTAGATTGAGGGTGTGGAACTTAGGGAAAGAATACAAAGCAAACGGGTGGTTGAGTATGTGTGCGTGAGCATATATTTATAGGATGAGAAGTTTTAAAGCTGCAAGGTTCTCTAATTGAGAAAAGTAATTGCAAAGATGCCCATTTTTTCCGTTTTCCCTTTGAGAGGGGGAAAGGATATTTATCTAGGGGTTGATTCATGATTGATCAGAAAATTCACACAGAGTGGAGACAAAGTTGTCCAGAAACTTGTCAACCAAAACCTATATTGAGGTGGGGAGCTTGACTGAAGATTACAAGTAAAATACATGGCGTATGTAAGTGATATTTGAATATGCCCATGGATATACCATATGTCCGATCACACAAACATACATATAGATAGAAACTTGTATATCTAAGAGTAAGCTCAATGACGTACATCCCGTCGATGACCCATTTATTGCTAGTTTTGTCAAATTGACAATCTGCTCCACTCCAGGGATGTTGTTGGGGCACACATGGATCACCATTCCATCCAAGCCGAAGGGGAAGTCCAAGTGCATTCTTTAGCGACTGCAAACCCCTGACTGCAGAAGTAAAGAAGAATAAAATTGTATCAATAATCGTCCAGATAACTTCCAATCTTCCATAATCAGAGCAGTAGAATGATAATGGCACAAGCTGGACTCATTAGTCAAAAAAAGAACGCGATACTACTTATGACCATTTTCTATAGCATAACAAAGCGAGGAAGCTATCGCCGATACCATGCGTAAAACTTGTACAAACTTTTTGACTTTTATCTTTCTATCCCACTTTAAACTCTGAACAAGCATCCAAGAAATGTTAGTGTAAATTTTTAAACTTATGTACCTTCGTCAAGTAACGTTTTAGATTCAGCTATTATAACCTCAAAAATTTCAATAGCACTAATTATAGCATGAGTTCCATTTTTTGGCTGCAGTGTGATTGTCAAGGTCCTGCCACTGACTGGAACTGTTGTGTTCAGCACAAGAGCACTGTTAACACCCCCAGCCATCTTCACAATGTCGACAGCTGAAAATACAGTGTCACCATTGATTGAAATGTCCATGACCCTCTGTCCCGCAGATGTAACTGAAGGATCAATTTCCGCAAAGTGTAACCAAACAGAGTACTTTTTATTGGGATCGACATCCACTGTGTATGTTAATTCTGGCTCATTGTCAGTGCTAAGGAGAGCAGTTTGATAAATAGATCCTGGATAAAAGTTTGGTGCTTTGGAAGTTGACTTTGTACTGTTTTTGGTAGAAATGCGGCGATCAGAATTCTGGCCCAATGTCTTGATTGAACTCCAAAACCGATCACCACCCCAATGATCACCACTGTAGTCAACATCAAACATTGATTCCTGAGCACCACAGCTGAGTCTTTTGACAGTTCTGATAATTGTCCCTTTACCAAAGTCAGGACCAAAATAGTATGCTCTGTCATCTACTTGGAGAATTTCAATTGCAAGTACAGCTGGATCTCCATGACCTGTGCTGTGGAAGCAAAGAGAGGCAGTACCATCATCAAGAAAAATAAGTGTTTCAACAAATACTTGTTCATCGTCATGATTGCTCCAACCAGATGGCAAAGTATAAACCAAGGTGCCTTCAACAGAAACATCAAATAGTGGTTCATTATCAAAGCTTGGTTCTACAACCATTCCAAAGAATATCCTCACTGAATAGTGGCCATGGGGGACTCTCTTGATATTGTAACAATTCTCAGGTCCCTCCGATAAAGGGAAATACCGCAGCGTAGTGAGATGAGGCGCAATGTAACTTGGGGATGTTCCATTGTAAGGTATCCCTCCTGTATATGCAAAATCCTTATACCAGAGAGTCTTTGTAGGGGCAGTATGAACATCATGTCGAGCTCCACAGCTTATTCGCATTACATATGGCTCTGCGGTGAGTAAACAGTAGAGTGAACACAAAATGCCAACTAGGAGACTAATGAGTAATAGCCAAGAATCAAATTTTCAAATATGATGGAATAAAAGCACTAGATATCCAGAAAAGCAGAACAGGTACACAAAAGAGGACGTAAGTCCACCTCAAATATCAGCAGTAGACTCTACCTTGAATATCAGCAGTAAACTAACTTTAACCTTCACTAGTATTACACCGCTTGAATGCACTTGAAAGCTTTTTTTATTGAAAAAAATGTAGTCCTAGAGGTACTTGACAAGCTTATCAAACTCTACACTTGACAGGAAGCAGAAGCAACTTGAATATTTGAGATGGAATAGTGTTTATTTTTCACTAATGTTACATTAATTTGATGCGCTTTAAAACTTATAGTTAATGGGCAAAAAGTAGACCTAAAGAGGCTCAGCAGATTTCTGAGTCTACTCTTATTTGTTCCTCCTATGATTCATCAAAGCACAACCAGAAAAAGCATGCTCGCTCCCTCTCAAACCCGACTTCCAAGTTCCACCCCTCAACCAATAAAGAGCCAAAGTAAACAGGACCTAAAACAACTAAGTGCAAGTGTGCAACAACAAAACACTACAAAAAGTTTTACTCATTTAGAAAACAGTAATGCACATAGGGATAAGCTCGACATTTAAAGACTCCTTAAGTTGACTTTACAAGGCATAAGTTCTAGTATTGGAATGAACAGGTCCAAGTAGAGTGGAATGCACATAGAAGATTCAATTCAATATAGTTAATCACAACTGATCCGAGCTGATTCGGGGGATTGACCTGCAATTATAGACTCACTTCCTTGTCTTGCATTCTGCGAGCACTCCACAGACTACCTTAACTTCTTTTAAGGATCACTAGAGCTTAAAAAGTAGAAAATAGTTACAAATTTGAGACTGAAGATAACTATCAATGCAACTATTCAATACGATTATTCCAACTACATTGATTATCATATATGTGCGAATTTTAGTAGTACGAATCTTCGCCCCTAAATCCATTACTCAAATAACTAATAAAAAGAACTTCCCAGTATTCAACTCAGGAATAAAACATCAGAACTAGCTATAATATCATTCAAAATCAAAGCAAGTCCATTGCAAAATCCCAATTAATGAGCAACATCATTCCATTACTACATCTAAAAACAAATCTACATAAGCAAAGTATAGCTAATAAAAAAGTTCACTACTAGCAAATAAAATAAGTAGATCCCAAAAAACTAAATTATCACTACTAAAGAAACCCAGTAAAATTAGTTGAACCATTTCACATTACAACCAAAAGGAAAAAAGGTCTGACCATGGCGAGAGCAGACAAGCTGAAGACCCACGCAGAAGCAAAGAAACAAGAAAAAACAGTGGAATCTCAGCATTTCAGCTCCAAATGCTACTTAGATTTGCTTCAATTTCTTGTTATTTTCTTCTAGAAACTCATTGATTTCATACTCAAATCTTGTACTTCCCTTGTTGTTTTGTGGGCACTAATTATCATACAATAATCAGTGGAGTGATAATGGGAAACGTTCTGTGCAGGTAAAGATAGTAAAGGAAAGTCGAGTATTTAATTTTCTTATTTGGCATTGACCCGTGAATGGGCATTGTTACTATGCTTACAAGTCCACTGCTTACAGTGAAGCTTCAATTATTACTCACTATAAAAGGATTGCTTCCCATTAATATTCACACAATCAAGTTAGATTAAAAGTTAATTATAGGTAACTAACTTAATAACATTATGATAGATAATAGATTGACAGTGATTGATAGCTTTAGAATAAATGATAAATTATCTATGCTAATAGGTTGAGTTACATGGATAATGTAAAAATAATATTGAACTATCAATATATATAATTTAGATACTATCTTTTATTAGATAAATACTTGAAATATTGTCCAAATAAATATAATGATGAAGCTTTTAGAAGTAAGTAACCACAAAATCATGTAAAAGAAAGTTTTGAATTTTGACATGATTATTTGTTTCTAAAATGATTTGATAATTATTACCTAGTAATATATATTACTATGTAATGAATAAGTGTTTGCATGTAAAAAATAGTAGTAATTATTAGAAGATTATATAATCAAATATTAATATTGTTTTTTTTTTATTTCTAAGATCACGTTGTTGGTATACCTTTGTCTTAATAACAATAAGACATGAATCAACTATTGATTTTAATTTATTTTTTTGGGTAGCTAACAATTTTGTTTATCAAAGGAGAATATATATCATGAGAACAAAAATCTCTAACTTTTACCTTTTAGAAAGACAAATTATGGTAAATTAAGGATAAATTGGACAAAGGCAAGTAGGAGTGTCAATAGGACGGGTTTGGTCGGTTATTTTTTTAAAATTATACCATCTTAAATTTTTGGATATTTTATAACATATAATCAAAATTAAACTTTTTAAAACCATCCCAATCATATCGGTTTATCTTTGGTATCGGTACGGTTAATTTTTTTATTTTTTTTTACTTTTAAAATATCACCTCAAACTATACACTATTAATATATTTTCTCCACAAATATATTCTTGAAGAAGTACTTTAATTCTTCACCAAAAAGATAAGAATGTAAACCTTGTTGCCATATTGTTTGATCTTAAATATTTAATAGGAGTGTTTAGATATATTTTGTTGTATTGTTAATAAATACAGTATATTTTATTTTTCAACCTAATTAAAGAGAAAATACTCAAAGTCATCTAATCATCAGAGGGCAAGGACCTAATTTATATTTATATTTGAAAAATGTTATTAAATATATTTATATATTAAATTTAATATATAATTAATATATAAAATATGTTTACATATATGTAAGGTTTTTTGGAATTTTTTTGATAAATTAAAAAGACCATCTTAATTGTTTAAGACGATTATACACTTAAATAAAAGTCTACGATTTTATTAAAAAAATAACATAAATTAATTTGATTCGATTAGATTCAGTCGGTTTTCATATTTTTTGACACTCTTCAAGGCAGGTGATGAGAGTGCATGGGATGACCATGAACCTGTGCCACAACATGGTTATAAGGCGATGCAAACGAATTTTTTTTCTCACTTCAGTTACTGCTTTCTTACATATTCTTGTAATCAATTATTAGAAGACAAAGACTACCGACGTGAAAATAAAATATATATTTAAAAAGTGAGTTTGGCCCCGTTATTTTGAAACAAATACATCATTGACCACAATAAAGAATAAAATAAATTTGACATTTGAGAATTTGAAATACCTCGACTATTATATACTCTATAGTTTAAACCCTTTAATTGTAATCAAAGCGCCAAGTTGCCATGAATCACTCCAATTTGATTATATTAAATTCCTTAATTATAGCTCAAGTTCGCATTATATATATATATATTTAGAGGAAATTAAACAAATCTTTCAATGAGATTTCAATATTTGATATTTGTGCTAAAGTGCTAATAGAAGATAACAAGTACTGTGAAATTAGTTGAGATATGAGTAAGTTGGCTTGAACACCACTATTATAAAAGCAAACTAGCTGAGCTCTCTCTAAATAGACTATATTTTGTTCCAATCAGTGTTGGTTAAATGGATTGGATTAACATGTAGGATAAAAACATTTTTGAGTGAGAACACGCTGAAATATTTCTAGCTAGCTAGGTATAATAATATTGGTAACTTTGATCTACAGAAAATGATGATCAGATATATCACAGATTCTTCTGCACTAATATGTGAAGAATTGCAAGTTATATAATGAAGGCAATGTGACTCTCACAGTCTAACTTTTGAAGGAACATCGTTTTCCTTTACAACTAGCGTAACTTTTAACTTCATATCACTAGTACTCCAACCAACCAACGAAGTAGACATTATTTATTATCGACGATATCTTTAATAAGTAGTAAA